>JACEFZ010025021.1:0-17500 GCA_014155875.1 Cepaea nemoralis | reverse complement strand
TAGACTACAGTATGTCCAGAAATGAATGCCGTCATTCACGATCAATTATTTTGAAAACTGTCTGTTGCATCGTTATGAAATTTTTCCTGCCGTCTTATATTTACCCCCCACCCAAGGAATATGTCTTTGATAGGTCGAAAAGCAACTTACATCATGAAAAGCGGCGATATTTCTTTGATGTTTTGATGAAAAACTAGTGATTTCTCGCTAACAAACTTGTTTTATAGTAATGCCAATGCCCCCGCCAGTTCGGATGACAAACACAAGGCGTATCCAGATTCGTATGGGAGTGGGTGCATTGTCTGCTCTGCTGAGACGGAACATGATTACATGTTTTGCACGACGAATATAGCTGTGAATGTCTCTGTAGTGGGCTTCCTTCTTAACGGTCAAGATGTTGGTCCTCTTTTCATTGAAGTTTATAGAATGATTCGTATGTTCGTGTGTTGTCCCCCATTTGACAACGTGTTTCTTCTCACGTTTCTTGTTATGCCACAATATGTCAGTTCCCACCGCAATATTACTCTTCGGTTGGTATTCGATGCGTCTAGAGCTTTTTGTTTTTTCAATGTCAGTTGTTTGTCACCGTTGAGGGCTCACGGAATTGAAAATTCATCACTGTGGAATACAAACTGTTGCCATTAACAAGTTGTATTGTTTATGCCGATGCTGTAATGTTTAGGGCCTGCAATTCTTCTGAATATTTGTAGCAAAATATCCCAGTTGGTGTGCACGTGGATTAAGGTCTGCGATCTGCTCAGACCTTAATCTGTGTCGGACGATTCCAGTAGGTTGATGACTGCTCTCGGTTGCATAAAATTCAATCCATCCTTTCTCCAATAATCCTCTTCCTCTTTCAACACATGGTCCTCACATTTTTCCAGTAACTTTTATCAATATTTAATAGCGCGGACTGGATTAGTATCTTGACGTCAGACAATTTGAATATAGTATTGTCAGCTGCCACCTGTCCTTTAATTTTAGCCCACACAAGTTCTATAGGGTTAAAATGAGAATGGTACGGCGGAAGTCTCAAGCACCCATGACGATGCTCTTCTATCAACTTGTCGATTTGATATTTCTTGCTTTTTGGCGTCTGTTTTACAAGGGACAACAATTCTAGCTAGAAATACGTTTCTGGAAATGGTATGTTTTCCATTCGGAGCCATATCTTTATTGCTCCCTTTGTGCTCGATGCTGTAGGTATTTTGTCTTCTTGGGCAAAAACATTGATATCATGCATTGACCATAATTGGACACGACGGTCTATCTAGGGATGGAAGCACAGTATTCTCGAGCCAATCTCTAAATACATTACCATTCATCTTATTATGATAATCCCTATTGTCTGTATGCTATGATACGAACACGAGCCCAGCCTTCTGTTGTAAGCCATTATGCGTATTACCAGCATGGGCCATGACCAAAAGCTGTCCTATACTACTGGGCACATATCGCTTTATCTGTCCATCCACTGATTGCCATTCCTTATCACTTGTGTGGTGCGCATTGATCCACATTTCATCCAAACACACTATGCCATAATTTTCTTTGCGCATTTCCCTTATTTCACGTAGGTATCTGCTTCTCATGGCTCCTAAATGCGGTTGCTAGCAAAGAATATTTCTACCGCCCTTGTACTTTCTAAAAGTGAAGATAATGTCCTTATAATTTTCCACAAAATTGTTTTGGATAGCTCTATGTTATTGTTCTTTCTCAACCAAACCCTAAAGTTTTCTTACAGTCACTGTTTCTTTGACATCCAGCATTTTTATAATGCTGGATATAAAATTTCCAAAATTTTTATAATTTTAGAAGTCTCCGTGGCGAAGTGGTCAAGCCTTTTGACTCGGGCTCCAAAGGTTGTGGGTTCGATTCCGGGCCGCATCCTTCGGTTCACGAGTTAAATTTTTCGGAGACTTCTGTGGGTCGTCGCTAGAGCTGCGGAGTTCGTGCTTTGTGCAATGCTTTCCGCGCTGCGGAAAGAGACCGAGCCATATGGGATAGAACCGGGTGCAATGAAGTAGACCCTGTCGACTTTTAAGCGACTTTTTAAAGCATTTTTATAATAGCTCGCCTTATGACATCTTTGTCAAAGCTGTCCGCAATAACCTTTCTACCTACCGTTTAGTTATTGCATGGTGGTTTAATTCCAGATTCTTGCACCCGTCGACGAAATGACCGTTTACTCAAACCCAATGCATGCACTGTTCTTTTATCGGAATTTGTAATAGTATAAAACAGTTTCCTGCAATCAGCTTCTTGACAAAAATATGTGTAGAACTTCAATGTTAGCGTAAGTAAGATAAGTGGTAAGATTTTAAAAAACAAACATATTAATCAGGTTTCATGAAATAACCCACATTTTTAGACACTCTGAACAGTCCCAGTTTAAACAACGCGGGGTTCTTGGCATAAGGCCAATCCCGTGAAACACGTAAGATATCCAACATTGAACGCTGATTGTCTGGCTACGCTGTAATACATTTAAAATTATGATCTTCATGTCTGACCCGTAAATTATATACCGCATATAAACAAACTTTGAAATCTGCTGTAAAATCTCCAGAACAAAATTATTTTTATTGGGTGGACATAATGATAAGGTTATATGCTAAATCTCATCATTTTCCTTCAGTTGGTTACTGAGATATAGAATTTTATATTGGGGCAGACAAAAGTAAACACACTATAGCAGACATTTGACTGTGTAGAACATGAATAACTGTGAAACATAATGAAAGTAATAGCCTTCACATTACACTTAATACAGGTAATAAAATACGCCTCTGCAATGAACAAAAGCCAGCCGTGCAAATATGTGATGATACAGCAGATTTGTTTTGTATATAACAGAGAGTCAGACAGGGTTGGATTTTGTCCCCATATCTGATTGACTTATGTACTGACAACATCTTGCGGAATGTTGGAGAAAAGTCGATAAGGAATAATACTAAGACTTTGTAGCTGGGCAATAGAAATACCCAACTTCGATATACTGACGACACAGTTACTATCAACTGCGTGCGGTGTGTTCGCAATTGGGAAACTACACCGTCAGTGCAAAATCAAAATGAACAACAAAATGTCTGTCAAAGTTCAGCAAAATTAAACATAATGACAAACTATAAGACAAAAGCAAAAGCTGCAAAACTAAAGCAATTGAAACTTTTATGAACTGGGACAGACGGAACAACAAGTCGAGTACCCGAGACCATGCGGATGTTTTAGAGCAGCATGTAGGTATATATAGCGAAGTAATAATAAGAGAGATCAAAGAGAAGCCAGGAATAATATTCTGAGGTTAGAACATAAACAATATATGCTATCCAGTTGACACATTATTTATGGCGGATAATGCAAAAGATCTACAACAATTGTTGGGCATTGTAGTAACAGAAAGTGCAAAGAAAGGACTCTCCTTGAATATCAAGAAAACAGTAACAATGGTGATATCAAAGAAAAAGGTGACACCCAAATGTGAAATAGAGATAGAAGGGAAAATCACCAAGTGGATAGTTTTAAATACCTAGGGGCATTTATAACATCAGATGGAAGATGCACAACAGAGATTAAGAAAGAACATAATAAGGCAAGCAAAAGCTGCATTTCAGAAAATGAAGACTATCTTATGCAATAAATCACTATCAATGAATGTAAGAAAGCGAGTGCTGAAATGCTATATAGAATCTGTTTTGCTGTATGGCTGTGAATCTTGGAATATAAATGAACAAACTAGGAAGAGATTGGAAGCAACAGAGATGTGGTTCCTGAGACGAATGTTGCGAATTTCTTGGACTGCCAAAGTAACTAACAACGACTACCTGAAAGAGGCTAATGAAACTAGAACATTATATATAACAATAAGAAAAAGACAAATAGCATTTTTTGGTCTTGTGGTGAGAAGAGAGGCATTAGAGAACATCGTGACAACTGGAAAGATCGAGGGGAAGACAGGCAGAGACAGATCAAGAGAAATGGTGCTGGATGGATTGAGAGGGTGGCATGAAGGAATATCAACAGCAGAGTTGATCCAGAAAACCAAAGATCGAGATCTGTGGCTAGTCATGAACGCTTACGCCAAACCGGCATGGCACTTGATGATGATGTGGGTAAGCAACTTGAACATGTAACAAATCAGCTGAAAAGCACATAAACCCTTTTGAAATTGTGTTACAGAAGGGTATGGCAATTCATTGTACGAAAAATAGAACAAACAGATTCACTCAACAAGAACTTAATAACGAAAAAGATTGCCTACAAAGGCAAATACAATTTTATATCTAATATATTTTGGGCATGAATGTCTGAAAAAGATAACTATTTTGGACTATATATACCAATGAAGCGAAGACGAGAAAGGCCACAACATAGATGGATGCAAGATACTATAGATAACTTACATATGATAGCAACAGATACTGAGCATCTGATTTATAGAAGAAAAACAAAGAAATTATGAAAGACAGTTATGGAGGAACAATTCTGCACAGGACAAGTTTTTGTGACTACTCTATATGTTGCAAGAATTGTCTGCATTTCCTTGAAGATGACTATGTGTGTTTTGTATACTTCTTCTTCTTCTTCAGCTTTCCGAGCCATTGAGGTTCTTTGCTGCAAATACAATCCGTCTCCATTCGTCTCTCTGTTGGACCTTCTCTTGCCAGTCGTTGATTCCAAGTGCTTGTAGGTCTGTACATGTATTATCTCTCCACCGTCTTCTTGGTCTACCTCGGGGTCTATGGTCATTTATTTCCTGAGTGTAAGCGAGTTTTGTTTCCCTATTATCTTCCATTCTTTCTATATGCCCCAGCCATTGTAGTCTATTAGCCTTCATGATACCAGTGATTAGCGGGGACTTAAACAGATCATAAATGTCTTTGTTACTTCTTCTTTTCCACTCTCCACTTTGTGTAGCCCTAATGGGTCCAAAGATGCGTCTTAAAATTTTGTTCTCAAAGGTTTGTAACAAGGCTTCGTCTCCTTTCGTTGTACTCCAGGTTTCAGAGCCATGTGTTTTGTATACGCCTGAACTTATTTCACCAATCAAATTACTGAAAGATCTGGCTGGCGGATCTGTTGTCTTCAACAGCGCCACCATCACTCACGATGAACAAGGGAGATATTGTAAAGACTATCTATGAATGCTATCTGAAGACAAAATAACAAACGAAGCAAACTATTTAACATTTACAGATGCGTATGTGTGGATTTAAGTCTAGCTCCCGCACTGAGGGATGTATGGAGTGACGAATCCGCAGTATTAGTGGACATCAGCAGCAAAAAGGAGAGTTAGCATTTATGGATTTATTCGGAGTGCTATACAGTCGAATCTCAGTCAGTTAACCAAGCCTGTAACAGTGGACTGATAAGCACACGTCAGCAGTATGGCGCAGAATACATAATTGGATTTCATGCAATGAGAAAAACAATTACTTGACGTGTCTTCCCCTACATGTCACTTTATTTTACGCGTCTACCCCTAAGTGTCACTTAATTCCTGTTCTATTTCATTAAATGGCTTCAGGGGAAATTTATATTATCTTTGTTGTTGTATTTTGTGCTGTACCTTTTAACAGCTTACAGTTAAGCACTACATTGAATGCACGATCTAGAAGCTTAGAAATGTGTAACCAATGTAGCTGAACAAATAGCCATTTATTTTAGTTCAAATTACACTTGCGCAATAATTATATTTATGCCAGTATTATTATGTTCAACCATTCTTGGTTATAATCGGGACATAGCGTCTATTATTATTTTAGAAAATGGATGTTTATGTAGTTATAATTTAACAAAAGCAATTGTACAGGACACAGTTTCATGCCGTAAGACATTTGGGTATATGATGCTAGCACCCACATTTGTATAGACCAATAACCACTCGATGGGTGATATACTCAATATAGTGATGGTTGCATTTACTTCCCAGAACATTTCCTAGTACCCACTTTAGGTTGGGCAGACCTGGGAGCATGGGTAAATGTTGAAAAAATGATTTGCCACAAGAGGGATTCGAACACATGGCCAACGAGACAGGAGGCAAAAATGCTACCGCGACTCTCTAGGTATACTTTAGCGATTTTAAATTGTGTGGAGTGTACAACCATGTCTCTCAGACAATTATGTTATTCATATTGTGCTATCCACCTTTATCCTACCATTTCTAATATTGCAGCTTTCCAATAACTGACTTAAATTATCATTATTTTGCTTTGCAATATGGATCCGTTACACAGGTATTTGCGTTCTGGTGATATATTGCTTAGCTTTCTTTGTAGATATCTATGGATATATATCTAATATGTTTCCATTGTTATAGGTTTCTTGCATGGAATCATATATTCATTCATTTAGTGGTATTCTTTGGAGTTTATATTTCTTGAGCCTCATTAAATAATGTTCTATATTATTATGGTTCTGACATTCAGAACAGTTGGGTTCTTTTATTTCAGAATATGATATTCTTGGTTGTAGCCTCAGTACCTGTTTATTGCAGGGCATTTAGAGGTCATCTGTTGCCTGGACGCATTCTTGTGGAGCATTCAACAATTTGTAGGCATATCATCCTTTCAGGCTTTGATTCCACATTAGCGTCATTTCCACGGTTAACCCCCTTTTTTAAATTGCTGTTTTAACATCAACTTTACTCAGAGCTACATGTTAATATTTATTCTGCCTTTCTGTACTTCTTTGTTCGCCATTCATTCTCATAAATTCATGCAAACCAGTCACACATACTATAAATATTCGTATTCTCGGTTTTTGATGTTCTGGATCAACTCTGCTGATAATATTCCTCCATTCCACCGTCTCAATCCATCTAGCATCATTTCTCTTGGTCGGCCTCTGCCTCTCTTCACCTTGATCTATCCAGTTGTCACGATGTTCTCCAATGCCTCACTTCTCATCACATGACAAAAGAAAGCCGTTTGTCTTTTTCTTATTGTGGTATATAATGTTCTAGTTTCATTAGCCTCTTTTAGGCAATCGTCGTTAGTTACTCTGGCAGTCCAAGGAATTCGCAACATTAGTCTCAGGAACGGCTGGCCGAATGGCTACAACGCCGGACTCTCCTTCGGGAGACCCGGGTTCGATCCCTCGGTAAGGTGTGGGATTTTTTTCTGTCGGGGGCAAAAAGAAAATCCTAACCTACACAGTTCGCGGCGACTGCACTAGCCAGGCTGCCTTAATCCCTCAGGCTCAAAGACCCCTCTGCCATACACCGCAAGGTACTATATTGGCAGTAAATGACAGTTTTTTGACAGTCTCAGGAACCAAATCTCTGTTGCCTCCAAGTTCTTCCTAATTTGTTCATTTTCATTCCAAGATACACTGCCATACAGCAAAACAGGTTCTATATACTAGCACTTCAGCACTCTCTTATAATCAATTATAGTGACTTATTGCATAAGATACTTTCTGATTTTCTGAAATGCACCGTTTGCTTGTCATATTTTGTTCTTAATCTCTGTTGTGCATCTTCCATCTGATGTTATAAATTCCCTGAGGTAATTAAAATTATCCAATTGGTTAAGAATTTTCCGTTCTATTTCCATTTCACATGTTGGTGTCACCTTTTTCTTTGATATCAAAATTTTTACTGTTTTTCTTGATATTCAAGGTGAGGCCTTCCTTTGCACTCTCTATTATTACATTTTCCAACATTTGTTGTAGATATTTTGCCTTATCCGCTACTAATACTGTGTCATCTGCATAGCGTATATTGTTCATATTATAACCCCCGATTAGTATTCCTGGCTTCTCTTTGATCTCTCTCATTATTACTTCGCTACAGAGGGAGAAGAGATCCGGTGACAAAACACATCCCTGTTGTACTCCTAGGTTTATTTGTTCATAATTGCCCTCTTTATTTCCCATTTTATTTGCTGCTACTTGGTTCTAATGTTTTCTTTATTACTCTGAGATCTTTCCGATTAATGTTGATATCTTCCAACATTTTAATCAGTTTCATCCTTTTGTGGGTAGGATTTCTAAATTTGAAATTTAGCCAAAGCCATGTCCTACCTGGTTTACTGTTTAATATTTCAAACTGCCAAAGGATGTTTAATATGCAACTGTCAAAGAATGTTTAATATGCAGAGCGTGGAAACAGGATCTCCTTTTGTTTTGCCATTGTCGGAAGAGGCTAGAAATGTGATCCCCTACAAAGAGCTCATGTCACTCTATGGCACAAAGTCCTCGAGACACGTGTAATCTGTTACATCATTAGGTTTGATTCATCATCATGAAGCTCCCTAGTTACTCCATTCCACTAGTTGCCTGTCTTGTGTCACTCCCTTGACTTCCATGTAAATCTGCATTGATACATCTATGCGTGCATGTTTTATAAATATTTGTCTTAGTCTTCACAATCTTCTTGTTCTCAGAATATTGCCGTCTAATACTCCCTTTGGTTTGATTTTATGTCTTAGGACCTTCTCTTTTGATTTATTAAACCGGAATAATGAAATCTAAATAGTGACAAAATAGCACATAGTAACAGCATTCAGACATCAGACAAAAAGCACAGCTCCACATAGTATATAAGATAACACAACGAGCACAGCTCTACATAATTTATGAGATCAGACAACAAGCACAGCTCGACATAATTTATGAGATCAGACAACAAGCACAGCTCGACATAATTTATGAGATCAGACAACAAGCACAGCTCTACATAATATATGAGATCAGACAACAAGCACAGCTTTACATAATATATGAGATCAGACAACAAGCACAGCTCCACATAATATATGAGATCAGACAACAAGCACAGCTCCACATAATATATGCGATCAGACAACTAGCACAGCTCTACATAATATATGAGATCAGACAACAAGCACAGCTCCACATAATATATGAGATCAGACAACAAGCACAGCTCCACATAATATATGAGATCAGACAACTAGCACAGCTCTACATAATATATGAGATCAGACAACTAGCACAGCTCTACATAATATATGAGATCAGACAACTAGCACAGCTCAACATAATTTATGAGATCAGACAACAAGCACAGCTCTACATAATATATGAGATCAGACAACTAGCACAGCTCAACATAATATATGAGATCAGACAACAAGCACAGCTCTACATAATATATGAGATCAGACAACTAGCACAGCTCCACATAATACATAAGATCAGAGAACTAACACAGTTCTACGTAATACATGAGATCAGACAACTAGCATAGCTCCACATAATATATGAGATCAGAGAACTAACACAGTTCTACGTAATACATGAGATCAGACAACTAGCACAGCTCCACATAATACATGAGATTGTACACGAAAGTAAAGTTAAGTAAAGAACCCTTGTACACACATTAAAATAGGACATATGGAGCTAGACTAAGAGTATTATATACACCAATTGACAATCGGCGGGTGATGTGGTCAGTATCTTACTTTTACTTCCCAGGACATTTCCTGGTACCCACTTTAGGCTGGGTCGACCTGGGAACCGAGGTCATTACACACATTCGTATCCACGTACTCGTAAATGTCATTGCTAAAATACCGGAGAATAGAACAGGCATAACAGAATGGGAGAAAATCATTGTGCAACAAGAGGCTTTTAAAGGCAAGAAGGCCAACTTCGTTGCACCGGGTTTTATCCCATATGGCTCGGTTTCTTTCTGCAGAGCGGTCTACCGAAAACAAAGCACGAACTCCGTAGATCCAGCGACGACCCTCTAGGTGTCTCCGCGAAAATTACATTCGTGACCCGAACGATGAAAGCTGGAATTCGAACCCACAACCTTGGCGACGCAGGCGGGGTAACCACATCGCCCTGAAGACTTCCGTGCAACAAAGGGATGATGCATAATAAAATAACATAAAAGTGTAGCAGCTTTACAGAACAGAATTACGAACAATACAGGACGACTAGCCTTCATCAGGAAACAAAATACATACACAAAACGCAATATATAATCGCGGAGAAGACCCTCCAGTGATTACATTGAGACATAACAAATTGATGACAAGAATAAAAAGATGAAAAAATGAGAACAATGAAGAGAAAATGAAAATGTGAAATAAATATTTTGCTACTTATCTCAGAATACCCGGCTGTGATTAAGGAAGACAAGCGATGACAAGTTAAATAAGGATATACAGAATGAGTCATTTCATGGTCTTACCTAAACAAGTCACCTTTCCTCAGGCTCAGCTTTCCTCTCGTTGAGCCCGCGTCTCCGGCCACATACAGTACTTCAGATGTTGATCCCACAAACCCTTTACTCATCGAACGAAGCGTTCGGTTACCACTATCATCCATATCACTGATCTTAAATTCGCTCACACCTACTGTAGATTTGGGTGTCAATGATTCTAATCTTCGCATTTGGATTCTTTTGGCTATTCCAGATTTGCTTCCAATAGACGTCATTCCGGCAGCATCTGAATAAACGTGTGACTTGCGTCTGTCAGAGACACCATCTGCATTGCTAAAGTTGGGCCCGCCCTTCATTCTAAGTGTTAAAGATTTGAAGAATCCTGGTTTTGTTTTGGAATCTAGGCTAGATGTGTCGTTTTGCTGGCTCAGTTGATGGACCATCTTCAACTCCAGTCTTCGCTGTTCCTTCTCAGCCCTTCTGGCAGCTTTTTCCGTTAACTTTGCATAACTCTTAATGTTGTCTTCAGCGACTTTCATAGCTTCTTCTTTCAACCTGGACACTTGTTTTGGATTCTTTGTTAGTTTCTCAGCCAAGTGTGCATCCAGAAACCTTTTATTGAAATAAATAAACAAACAACAACTGTCAACATGACAACAATAATATATATATATATATATATATATATATATATATATATATATATATATATATATATTATATATATATATATATATATTAGATCTGAAACTACAAAACGTTCAATGAGAAATACATTAGTGTGGTTGATAGGGCTGATGATGTCATGAGTGCGGTCGGACAAGGGTTTGACCTGCGTGCGGTCTGCGTTAATCGTCTCGCTAAGAGAGGGAAAGACTGGCCACCTATTCCTCCATACATCCAGGCCTACAAGATGTGATGGCCTTGTCACATCACAGCCTTATTGCAGGTGCAAAATAAAACAAAAGATGAATAATCTTCTAGACTGCTTTCTAAAAATAAACTTCCCGATTGGCAGCTCAAGCAGTAGATTGATGATATATCGCTTTATATCATGAAATATTTCAGGTCAATCTGAGTTATGTGCATCACCTGCTGAGTCAGGGCAGCAATTGCCTATTCATCTACCTATCCTCTTTTCCCAATTTGACGACAACAGGCAAGAATAATGGGAACATCGAAGGGAAGACAAATAGAAACATGTATGGATGACTTGCAACATGACATAATCGAGACAAGAACATAGACCTGGTCCATAACACTGGTGCGGTGATCATGTGAGACGGGGAAACATGACCGCCTACGCTCATCGATATGGTACTTAAGGATGATGATGACCTCTTCCTGTATGCATTATGGCGTTAAATTCCACATTATATGTTACTAACTGAAGGGGGTGAAGTTACATATTTTGTTCACGAGTGTGCGTGCATGCAAGAATGTGTGTGTACGTATGTGCGTGTGTTTACTGTATCATCTTTAGTATTATTAGTTGCAGTAGTAGTCATAGTAGTAGTAGTAGTAGTAGTAGTAGTAGTAGTAGTAGTAGTAGTAGTAGTAGCAGCAGCAGCAGCAGTAGTAGTAGTAGCAGCAGTAGCAGCAGCAGCAGCAGTAGTAGTAGTAGTAGTAGTAGTAGTAGTAGTAGTAACAGTAGTAGTAGTAGTAGTAGTAGTAGTAGTAGTAGTAGTAGTAGTAGTAGTAGTAGTAGTAGTAGTAGTAGTAGTAGTAGTAGTAGTAGTAGGAGCAGCAGCAGCAGCAGCAAATGAGCTTGTGGATCTTCAGAATGAACAGCTAAAGACAATAAAGGAGGAGCAGTCGTCCGATGATGAGGAGACAGTGACCGTTTCAACTGCCAGGATTAAAGACATTTGCAGCAAGTGGGCAGACGTCGAAGACTTCATTGTGAACCATCATTCAAACAAACTTGTTGCTTACAGGGCAGTAAACCCGATGCATGATAACAAGATGGCCCACTTCAGAAAGATTCTCCAGCAAAGTAAGCGACAAATTTCCCTTGATAGTTTCTTGGTGGAGAAAGATTCCAATGTCGGCTGCCAAGAAACAGGCGACACGAAACTCCTGAAACTAATGATTCAGATTAGCAAAGAAAGTGACACATTTCCAATGATCGTTTTCTTGGTAAGAAATATAGACTAAATCTGTTTTGTTGTTGTTGTTAATTTTACATTTAATTTATTCTGTTGTTTTCTTTCTCTTTATTTAATACGTGAAGCACACGTATTCTTTGCGTTTTGTCAGGTATACGACTTATCAACGATTCTGTCATCTTGAAACGGATTGTCTCTATTTCATTGATTTCAATGTTTCGGGTTATGAACATTTCGGGTTCGAATGGAGTTCTGGAACGAATTAAGTTCGTAACCCGAGGTACTACTGTACGCCGAATTCTATACAGGATACAAGTCATATGAAATACATCAAATTCTAAAATGGATACATGCATTTACAAAGTAGATAGAAAGATGTTCTTCTTCTTCTTCTTCTTAAGCATTCCAAGTCATTGAGGTTCTTTGCTGCAGATACAAGCCGTCTCCATTCGTCTCTCTGGTTGACCTTCTCTTGCTAGTCGTTGATTCCAAGTGCTTGTTGGTCTGTATGTATATTATCTCTCCACCGTCTTCTTGAGCGACCGGCTCACATACCCCCGTAAGTAAGCAACGCGACGTGATCCGCTACCGAATCTCGCGCAGCTGCGTTACCCTAAGTGGATATACGGGAGTACAGAGAAAGACGTTAACTCTTTAGCCAGGGAGACGGTTCATCACTTATTACCCTTTCATTAATTGTATTTTCAATGTGTTCATATCTGACTGTCACTTTTGTAAATATAATATTTGTTACCAAGTGTCATTACTATTACTTTTGTTACTATCTTTCAAAATGTTTCTCTTTTTCACCGTCCTATTTGGAGCACTATCTGCCAACGTTTACGACATGCGATCCAACTATTTTATTTCCTGTCAGCTGAGGAAGATTAATATTGGTATCACACCGTTTTTAATACTACCATTTCGTATCCTGCCATCTTCTTGTTAACACTACAGAGTTCTTCCATCCTTGTTATTTCACTTATTCCATTTTATTTTGCTGTCAATGACCAGGTCCTGCATTGCTATCATAGCTTTAAAAAAAATTGTGTTGACCTATGTTCTTGTTTGCTTCTTTTGTCACATGTTTCTTCTGCCTGGCTGTGATGCATCTATGTTGAATCTCTGCATATATTCTTTTAATCAGATGAAATTATCCTCCGTAGAAGTGTGAAGTTCCTGACTAACTTTAGCTGTTGATTTTCAATTTAGTGTTTCAATTTTCTGTTTTTGTGATTGTCATGATGATTGTTTTGATAACAGAAATTTTATTGTTTTTTTTATTTTGGTTTATAATTTTAAAATTTCCAAATTATAATTTGTACATGTGAAAAATGTATCTTACGCAATTTGTAACTATCACGGAATGTAAGAAAGAGATTATATAGAACCTGTTTTGCTGTATGGCAGCGACTCTTGGGTTTTGTGGCCTACTATTTACGATTTCCAACAACCATGGGATTTATAATATAAGCAGAATTCCAGGCCTTCTGTGTTTCAGTCTTATCCGAGAATGTTAATTATAGGATCTCACTACCCAAGACATCAGGGCAAACGTATAATATAAGAAAAAAACAAGTGTTTTGTGTGTGCAAATTTCCAGCCCTGAAGGAAATTTCCAGCCCTTTGGGCCAGAGTCAGACAGCGGAACCTTATAGTTGCAACACCCCCGTGGTATGACGTGTAGAAGATTACGAAGAGTCACATACATTCTTCTGTGTATGATCACTTCTTATGCTCTTTACCCTACATTGAGCTTAGTCCCCAACCGACTCACCCCCAGCTGTCCTATCCGTTGCTATCTCATGCAGCTCTATCTATATCATCTCTATACTATTCCTCTCTGTCTCTAATCCTCTTCTCCGTGTGTTTCTAGGGTCTCCTTCTATTTTGTTTGCCATGTGGGTCTCAGATAAAGGACTTTCTAGTTATGCTACTCTCAGGTTTTCTCAATGTGTGCCCTACCCAGAGCCAGCGCCGTTTCCTCAAGTCTTGATTCTCTGGTATTTGTTTAGTTCTCTCAATGAGCTCCACGTTGGTGATTCTCTCATACACTTTTAATCATTTTATTCTGCAAATGCACAGATGAATGAATGGTTGTAATTGATTTGTAATCACTTCGGTCATTCCCCATTTTAATTACAAACTCCGGTTAACACACTGGCGGTAATGAAAACCGTAAACTGATAAGAGAAATTAGACGTAGACAGTCACACTTTTTTGGGGGCATGTTATGAGAAGAAATAAACTATAGAAACTGGTGACAACTGGCATGACTGAGGGGAAAGGAACAAGGGGAAGGAAGAGAAGTAAATATATGGATGGCTTGGCCACATGGCATGGTTGAGATAAAAACACAGTGCTGATCAATGGCTCTGGTGATCTTATGAAATGTCGAAACATAACGGCCCACGCTTATCGGCATGGCACATTATGATGATTAATGACCTGCCGAGCATACAATAATCATCATTAAGTGCTTTGTCAACTGCTATGATTATCATTCCTTTATGTGCTGACTTCTTTCTGTGTCTCAATGCTTAATTTAAGTGTCCGATATATTTGCTCGCTTCCATCCCCTGTCTCTTTTTTTAAAAATAATCTTACTAGTTTTCACAATATATTCCAGTCTTTCTCCTTCTCATGATGTCTCCATAGTAATTTAACTGTTTCTTTCAGAAGCCAGTGACAAGTGTTCTTTGTGTTTCAAAACAATATATAATTTTAGGATTATCCATTTCGTTTAACTATGGTATGTTTGTTGTTCTTCTGTAAAAATAAAAACATTTATGTGGCCTTCAGGAATTTTCTTGCCCTTTGGATAATTGATATTTAATGTTTTAACCATGTTTGCCTTCAAGTTTTGTCATCCTTCTCATTATCATTCACATCATTATCATCGTCATCACCATCATCATTAACATCATTATCATTGTCATCATCATTAACATAATTATCATTACCATTGCTATTAACATAATTATCATTATCATTACCATCATCATTAACATAATTATCATTACCACCGTCATTAACATAATTATCATAATCAATACCACCATCATTAACATAATTATCATTAACTAATCTACACTCATTAACATATTTATCATTATCATTACCACCATCATTAACATGATTATCATTACCGTCATCATTATCACCACCCATTTTCCTTACCTGATGATTTCGTGGCGGTTGTATAAAGCAGCTATATCCAACGCCGAGTGATAGTCATTGTCCAGGGCATAGACATTACAACCCCAGTGGACTAGATAACTGACCACGCCGATGTGACCCCTCAGTGCTGCGTGGTGGATGGCAGTCATTCCCTGGTAGTCCGCCTTATTCACATCTCCTCTGAGAATAAGCAAATAACAGTAAATTATATTTCCACAGCGGATACTGTCAGAGATGGGATATGGTTTTAGAAAAGGTAGTCCGATAGCAGACCCGTCAGAGATGGAACAAAGTTTCAATCAATATAGTTTCACAGCAAAAACTGTCAGGGATGGAACATGGTTTCAATCAATGTAGTTTCACAGCAGATACTGTCAGAGATGTCAGATAGCACTGGGAAAAAACAGCTCGGCAAAATCAGTAACTTTTCAGCTGTCACCTTCATTCAAACATCTGACGATTACAATGAAAGTTATAAAAGACAAATCATAATTATTTGTCTTCCAACACTTTACCACTGCTAAAGTAATGTTTAATATTTAATTAAAGGATCTAAATCACATCATGGCACTGTGAGCATTCCCACATGCTTCGTCACAAGTCACCAACGAGTTCCCTTCGTGAATACTACAATAGCAATTTGATTAAAGTCCTCCTGGCTTTTTCTCTACACTTTGAACATAGTCCAGACCCTCCATTCGCTAAACTTGGTCTCTGTCATTATTCCACCAGAGAAAACTTGGCACATGTGAATGAAATGCTTGAGAAAGTCTTTTGGGGTAGAGATCATGATAGAGACAGAATATGAAATTGCAACATCAGGAATATAATAGGCTGAATATCAAGAAATGAATACCTCTGACAGGCAACAAATAAAGTGGTATCTTATGAGAATGAAACCCGACTAAATATTGGAGGGGGAGGAGGGAGGAGGAGGGAGAAGAAACAAAAATATGACAGTTGGCAGCGCTGGAATGAGATAAACGCATAAAGGACATACAGACATACACATCCACATACATTGCCTTGTATATATAAGACTAGCTGACCCGGCCCGGCTTCGCCCAGACCCTGGTGGGGAGCATCTCATTTAATTCATATAAGTAGTCATATAAGCTCCCGTTCCCGTTCCCGACTATCTGTCTGTCTGTCTGTCTATCTGTCTGTCTGTCTGTCTGACCCGGCCCGGCTTCGCCCAGACCCTGATGGGGAGCATCTCATTTAATTCATATAAGTAGTCATATAAGTTCCCGTTCCCGACTATCTATCTGTCTGTCTGTCTGACCCGGCCCGGCATCGCCCAACTCCTGGTGGGGAGCATCTCATTTAATTCACATAAGTAGTCATATAAGTTCCCGTTCCCGACTGTCTGTCTGTCTGTCTGTCTGTCTGTCTGTATGTCTGTCTGTCTGTATGTCTGTCTGTCTGTCTGTCTGTCTGTCTGTCTGTCTGTCTGTCTGTCTGTCTGTCTGTCTGTCTGTCTGTCTATCTATCTATCTGTCTGTCTGTCTGACCCGGCCCAGCCCATGGTGGAGAGCATCTCATTTAAATCATATAAGTAGTCATATAAGATCCCGTTCCCGACTATCTGTCTGTCTGTCTTGGGTAAATGGAGGAGGGAGGAGGAAGAGGGGAGGTGGAGGAGGGAAGAGGAGGGAGGAGGAGGGAGGAGGAGGAGACAGGATGAGTAGGGAGGAATAGGAGGGAGGAGGAGGGATTAGGAGGAGGAGGGAGGAGTAGGGTGGAGGAGGAGGGGGAGGAGGAGTGAGGAGGTAGAGGGAGGAGGAGGGAGAAGGAGGGAGGAGGAGAACGCAGGAGGAGGAGGGAGGGAGGAGGAGGAGAGGGAGGAGGAGGGAGGGAGGAGGAGGGAGGAGGCAGGGGGAGAAGGAAGAGGGAAGAAGAGGAAGGAGGAAGAGGGAGAAGGAGGAGGGAGGAGAAGGAGGGGGATGAAGAGGAGGGAAGAGGAGGAGGGGGAGGAGGGAGGAGGAGGAAGAGGGAGGAGGAGGAATGTGAAGGAGGAGGAGGGAGTAATGGTAGGAGGTAGATGGGGAGAGGAGGGGAGGGGGAG
>JACEFZ010025020.1:0-108290 GCA_014155875.1 Cepaea nemoralis | reverse complement strand
GAGGGACCAGACGAAGAGACACACAAACCTGCTGCCTTGTAGGTAGACTGGGGACAGTCAAAGGCTAGGGAAAGCACCCCAAATACATGCTTGTCGAAATCGGATGTACTGAGCCACAGGCTTGACAAAGCAGTGCAACGTGAAACCTGCTGCCTTGTAGGTAGACTGGGGACAGTCAAAGGCTAGGGAAAGCATCCCGAATAAATGCTTGTCGAAATCGGATGTACTGAGCCACAGGCTTGACAAAGCAGTGCAACGTAACTTAATTCATGATGTCACAAATCAAAATTAATCGATATGGTGCTAATCCCGTGAAGTCCCATCAGGCGGTGATAGTGCCGGGCCCCCTGCCTCGAGGGGGTCCACCCATGACTACTGGTGGTCACCTTCCCCTGTGCTGTGGAGTCAAGGCACAGAGGAGTAGGTTAAGAGCTATTGACCAAATACCCCGGACACTCAACATACTACAGTGGAATGCCGAAGGAGTTTACAAGAAGAAAGACTCCCTAACACAGCGTCTTCATAAAGATAGAATAGATGTGGCATGCATTCAAGAGACACACCTCAACGCCAATCACAAATTCTCAGTCAGAGGATATCAGGCCACACGTTTCGACCGCGAAGGACACAAAGGAGGAGTTCTAATACTTACACGAAATACAATACCTTGCAGCGAAGTATCTGTGATCTCTGACAACCAAACGGAAATTATAGGTGTTGATATAATGATAAAGGACGTGAAAATAAGAATCTACAATCTGTATAGCCCAGCAGATAAGGACCTTACACTCTCAAACATGAAAATAACTGACACAAACTGCATTATTGTCGGAGACTTTAATAGCCGTTCAGAAAGATGGGGATACCCAGATACTGACAAAAGAGGAGATGAATTGGAGGACTGGGAAATAGACTCAAATCTCCATCTACTCAACAAAGCGGATGACACACCGAGCTTCTACTCCAGAAGATGGCTTACCACTTCTACTCCAGACTTAGCTTTCTGCACAGGAGACATCCTCCACAAAATCGATCGCCATGTGCTGGACCAATTAGCAGGTAGTGACCACAGACCAATCAAGCTTGAAATGAATATGGAGTATGTTCCACAGGAGCAAAAGCCCTTGCCCCGCTGGAATTACAAACGAGCAGATTGGGACAGATTTGCCATACTAACAGACAAATATTGTGAAAACATAAATACACGATATGGCAACATAAAGCAAATGGTGGAAAGTCTAAACAGAGCGATAATACAGGCAGCCACTGAGTCCATTCCAAGAGGAGCGAGGAAAAATTACAAACCATACTGGACTGAAGAACTACAAAGTTTGGAGGACAAAGTTGAAGATGCCAGGAAGACAGCAGAGAGAGAACAAACAATTGAAGCAAACATCTCTCTCAAAGCCATCTCAGCAAAATATAAAAGAACAGTAAATCAAACAACAAGAGATTGTTGGAGGGAAAAAACAGAAAACCTGAATTTTGACAGGGATGGAAACAAACTATGGAAACTAGTGAAAGCCATGAACAATGAAGGACCTAGAAACAAACAAATAACAATTAAACAAGGAAATGCCTTGCTTACAGGCAAAAAGGCTGCAAATGCACTAATGGAACACTATGCAAATGCAAACCACATTGATATTACAACCGAACAGAAGAAAGCAATCAAAGACAAACAGATACATCATAGAAATACAGAGACAGCAGCAGAATATATGATGGCAAATCTAACAATGGAAGAAATGGAACAGGCAATGAATACCCTAAAAAAGAAGAAATCACCAGGAAAGGATGGAATCACAAATGAAATGCTAATAGGACTAGGCACCAAGGCAAAGAAGAAACTACTAGCAGTCCTAAATAACAGCTGGAAGAGAGGAATAGTCCCACAGGCATGGAAGGAAGCTATACTAATACCAGTCCCAAAGAAAGGAAAAGACCTGGAAGAACCAAATGGCTATCGACCTATCAGTCTACTTAGCTGTGTAGGAAAATTAATGGAACGCATTATCAATGGCAGGCTAACATGGCATCTGGAAGAAAACAAACTCTTAACACCACACCAAGCAGGATTCAGAAAATACAGATCCACTGAAGATCAAATAACCTATATAGCTCAGGAAATAGAGGATGCCTTCCAAGAGAAAAAGCACACACTAGCAGTCTGGATAGATTTAGAAAAAGCATTTGATAAAGTATGGAAGGAAGGACTGAAAGTAAAACTGCAAAACATGCATGTTTGTGGAAAAATGTATAAATGGATCAGCCACTACCTTGAGAACAGAACTGCCAGGACAAAAGTACAAGGACAAACAAGCAAAATGATGCTGCTGGAGCAAGGTGTCCCCCAAGGAGGAGTTCTTTCACCAACATTATTCCTAGCATATATAAATGACATCACAGAAAATTTTCCAGCCAGAGTACACACATCCTCCTTTGCAGATGACCTAGCCATATGGACATCTGAAGAATATATTAGTACAGCTAACAGCAGAATACAGCAAGCCTTATTAGCGCTAGAGGACTGGTCAAAATCATGGCTAGTGAAGATAAGTGAGGAGAAAACAACATGCACAGTGTTCTCCCTCTCAAATAAAACTCAGCAACCTAAGCTGGTATTGAATGGAAAAATATTGCGCCATGAAGAAAATCCAAACTATCTAGGAGTCACCTTTGATCGTCGCCTGACATGGAAGACACAGGTTGAGAAAAATCGAACAAGAGCAAGGCAGAGAATGGCAATCATGAAAAAGCTTGCTGGTACAACGTGGGGAGCAGATGAGAAAGTTCTCAAGAAGTTATATACTGGACGGGTGAGGCCAGTACTGGAATATGGCATTGCAGCTTGGGCAACAGCAGCTAAGTCAAACTTTAACAAAATAAGTAGAGTCCAAAACCAAGGAATGCGAATCATAACTGGAAGCCTGAAGACAACGCCTATTAATGAACTAGAAAAGATCACTTGTTTACAACCAATGCAGGATAGAAGAGATAGCAGAGCCCAGCAACAAGCAGAAAAATTTAGAAGATTGACAGACCACCCTATGTACAACAGATTTAATGGTTTTGGAAAGGGAAGACTGAAGCGTAGCAACTTTGTAGAAACTGCAAAACGAAGGATTAGGGCAGATCCTATACTTAACATATCAACAGTCAAGCCCATACACAATGCACACAACTTCCCAGCTTGGAGACAGCAGCAACTGCCTGAGATGATAGAAAACATTCCTGGTATTGAGAAAAAGAACACTCAGCATGAAACCGAAAGAAGAGAAATAACCCTAAACTACATAAAAGAACATTACCCAAGCAGGAATTGGACCCATGCATATACAGATGGATCAGCCAAAAATTCAATAGAGAATGGAGGAGGAGGAATTCTCCTAAATTTAAAAAATGGAGTGAAAAAAACACATTCAATGGCAACTGGAAAATTTTCAAGTAACTTCAAAGCGGAGGTAGAGGCTTTGAAAACTGCAGCAGAAATGCTCCTGATGGAGGAAAATAAAGAGAAGCAAATAGCTATCTTCACAGATGCAAAGTCAGCTGTCTCAATACTCAAGAGCAATAACAGCACAGAACTAACTGACCTAAGAGCAGCACTCCATGGTCTATGCCAGAAATCCAAAAAAGTTGTAATACAGTGGATCCCATCACATTGCAGTATACCTGGAAACGAAGAGGCTGACAGACTGGCAAAAGAGGGCGGACGACTACCACAGCCTGACATAGACATAACCTATAATGAGGCAAAGAGGTTGATAAAAAGCACTTATAGAACCAAATGGGAATCTGAGCATCCAGGCCATCAGAAGGATGATGCATATTACAAACTCGACCGAAGAGAACAAGTAGCAATCTTCAGACTCCGCACAGGACATAACAGGCTGAAATACCACTTGTTCAATAAACTAAAGATAGGAGATACTGATGAATGTAATTGTAGAACTGGAAAAATGACAGCAAAACATTTGCTGCAGGATTGCCCAACGTATGCAGAACAGAGAAAGATATTTTGGCCCACACCTGCTTCATTTGAGGACAAGCTCTATGGAGATATCAACAAGCTCAAGTTGACCGCAGCTTACTTTAACTACATACAGGTTGACATTTAAAGGTGCATGAAGACCCAGAGGCATGAAATGAATATTGCTTGGATAGCAAATCCATTATGTGGAAAGTCCAAATCGAAAGCTCGCTGTGTGGGCTTCATAAAAGGTGGAAAAGTGTCCTAGTGGCACGAAATGGAATATTGCTTGATAGCAAATCCATTACGTGGAAAGTCCGAATCAAAAGCCCATTGTGTGGGCTTCATAAAAGGTGGAAAAGTGTCCTAGTGGCATGAAATGGAATATTGCTTGGATAGCAAATCCATTACGTGGAAAGTCCGAATCGAAAGCTCACTGTGTGGATGTCATCTGCAGACTGCATACTTCTGGTTTCCGGAAGAACAGCCTATGGTGAACGGAAGGCCCAATATACGGAAGTGAGGCTAAGCAGCCATGTGCAGGACGTGACGATTCCTTGGGTGAGCCCAGTACCAGAGCGCTATGTATCGGCTCTGCAAGTATGGAAGCCTCCTTGGATGGCGGGGAATGCCCATGGTCTGCCCCTGCCTTCCCTTGAGGGCTGATCAGGATCTTTGGCTGTTCTATATGGACCAGCTGGGATGGGGGATAACACCACAACAGTGAGAGTCAAATGTCCTAAGAAACCCCCGGGAAGGTTAACCCGGTCAACAAATGCCCGCAGAAGTCGGATGTGTCGGCCTAACGGCGCAAGAACGCAGCTCTGCTGTAAACAGGCACAACGCAATCACATCCGAAAAAAAAACTCCGGATGAACGAAGAAGAAGAAGAAGATATCTATAATCTATATAAACTACTACATTACATATCTATATAAACTACTACACCTAATATCTATATAAATTACTACATTAATTAGATATCTATATATATATATATATATATATATATATATATATATATATATATATATATATATATATATATATATATATATAAGATAGTTATTTTTATAATAATCCGCGGCGTACCCCCTAAAATGGTCGAGCAAACAACAGGGAGGGTAGAGTGAGGTTTCTCATCCCCAGGTTGTGTCTTCAGCACACGTTAACATTTAAACCGATCGTGTCCAGCAAGGACAGGACGAGATTAACACTGTCTGTCTCAGGCAGTTGTTACTCCGAAGCTTTCTCCTCCTCCTCCACATCATCAGTTATCCTTTACAAATACTTTGTCTGCGTTTTAAAGATAAGCTGTGATATTGGCACTTTTAGACCAATATTTCTTCTTCCTCCCCTTCCTCTGTCCTATTTGTTTTTATTTTGCCGTGAAGCGTCGCAGAGAGGAAGCAGATGTGATTTGCTGTGTTTCGTTTGTCTTGTTGTGGTAAAACTCCGCCGGGGAACAAGCACGACATGAGTTTTCTGATCACTAGAAGGGGTCCCCCTCGAAGAATGTTTCGGCCCCTTTATCTTCCTGACCTCTCAGGGGGCGGGCCCGTCTGGGTCATAACTCCCAGACGTCTTTCTCCTGTTTTGCGTATCTATCGAGACTTTCCTTTGACGACTCCGCAGTGGCCGTTGTTTCGGCCTCATTGTAAGGGGGTACTATTCTGGAGATGTTTTTGTGTTACTGGGGTTGTTCTTCTTGAGAGGCGGTGACTACAACAGTGCTTGTTCCACTCCGTATTTCGCTTGCTCCATAGCCAGATGGAGGCCTTCTTTTAAGTGTCTGGGTTCTTGCTTGTCCCTTACAACCAGTTGTTTCACCACGTTGTGTGCAGAGTTGGTAACAACGCTTCTCACGCCTATCTCTGGTAACAAGGCCTCTCACGCTTATCTCAATGGCGAAAATCCTGACGGTATATCCTTCTTGTCTCAGACTTGTGACCATGTCACTGTATTTCTCCATCTTCTTCTTCTGCTGCGTTCATCCTGCGTGTTTTCATATTTCAAGCGTAATTGCGGTGTGTCTGGTTAGGCACCCTTGGGCCGAAACCCTTAGGCCAACACATCCGACTTTAGCGTGCATTTTTTTTACGAGGTTAGAATTCCTGGGGGACTCTCATTGTTATGGTGCCGTCTACATCCTAGCTGGTCAAGTTAGAACGGTCGAAGACTTCACGGTCAGCCCTCAAGGGAAGGCAGGGGCAGTCCATGGCATTTTCCGCCATCCAAAGAGACTTCCATAATTGCAGAGCCGATACATAGCGCCCTGGCCTCACCCAAGGACTCACCACGTCCTGCTCATGGCTATTTTAATTCCTCTCTTCCATATATTGGACATTTCGTTCGCTACAGGCCGCTCCGGATTTCTCCATCTTATAGGTGTGCTGCTCCTCGACTCTCGCCTCGAAGGGAACAGTCAGCTCGATGCTACTTTTACTAACCTCATATTTGGTTTCGCCAATTTCTCTTTCCCTCCATCTAGCCAGCTATTCCCGAGTCTTCCTCTCGCCTTGTATCCCGATGTTCACATATAGATTATAGATTACATATTTGACATTAGGTGTATACAGAATCTTTGAAAAGTGGGTTGATGAAATGTAAGTGTAGTTGAAAGTGGCTTTATTGTGCACATCTAGTTAAAAGTGGGTTCATGAAATGAAAGTGTAGATGAAAGTGGGTTCATTGTGCACATCTAGTCAAAAGTGGGTTCATGAAATGAAAGTGTAGTTGAAAGTGGGTTTATTGTGCACGTCTAGTCAAAAGTGGGTTCATGAAATGAAAGTGTAGTTGAAAGTGGGTTCATTGTGCACATCTAGTTAAAAGTGGGTTCATGAAATGAAAGTGTAGATGAAAGTGGGTTTATTGTGCACGTCTAGTCAAAAGTGGGTTCATGACATGAAAGTGTAGTTGAAAGTGGGTTTATTGATCCAATCCACGCCTTGAAGAGGATATATATCTATATATTGCTATTGCGTGTAAATATGTAATTTGCATTGATTTCTTCCTTAGCAGTAGCCATAACGTAGTTGATGACCGTAGCAAAGAATACTACGACTGTAACCTGCCTTGCATGCCGCAAACGGTGTGAGACTAGCTATCTCAACACGTAAACAAGGGTGATTGCAAAATCCAACCATTCCTGAACTTGTCTACACACAACTGGATGAGAGTTGGTTGATGGCCTATGCTTCATTGGTAGTAGCAGTTGTTGTACCAGCAGCAGTAGTAGTAGGCAAGGTGTCATGAAGGTTTTAAGGCAATAAGTGAGACTTAACTGCACCGGGTTTTCGCACATAGGCTGAGTCTCTTTCCGCAGAGTGGCCTACCAAGCGTTGCACAGAGCACGAACACCTTAGCTCCGGGAATCTCTGAAAAAGTTTCACTCTTGAGCTGAATGACGTAGTCAGTCAGCGAACCTACGGCCTTTGGAGGGCGAGGCGAGCGGTTTAACCAGTTTACCACAGAGATCTCCAAACCAGTCAACAAATGTCTGATGTACATGAAATGTGTTGAGCTAGTATAGAGCTGGCATTCATGTAAACAATTCAACAACACGAATTGTAAGGCAGCTTTATGAAACACAATTACAAGTAAACAGAGGACATTGCGGCAACAAGCCTCTATCAACAAACAGGACAGTGCAACGACAAGCCTTCATCAACAGACAACAAGACATTGCTGCAACAAATGCTTTTGTCATATCGATTAGTGTTTTTTTCCTTTTTTGTTAGTGAGTTTGGACCGGACATGATACACAATCAAAAAATGAAAAAGAATTATAATCTAAACTTCCATCCACTGAGCATTAAAATTGTGGAAGTTACCACGAAACAAAACAAATAACACGATGGTCATAGTATGCCGATATATCGTCTTCCATCCAAATAGAGGGTCATATATGGCGATATATTATTCTTCGGCACTGGATCAGTTATGAATGTAGCATTATAGACCACTGCTACATAAATATTTAACTAACTGAAGCATTTACATAAATCACTAATTTATTTATTACCTAGAATCACTGCTCTAGGAAGACACACTAACAAGAAATCTGTATCTTTCAGCAGTAGCCGTAATGACTGACTGGCTGGCACCTTGCTGTCTTGATAGACAATAGTTTGTAAATTGGAGTTATACGGTATAACTTATACAGGGAGTATTTTTAATGACTGTGTAGTGTTTGAAAATAATGCCGGTCCAAGTTTTTGTATTTACATATTTTGTTGCATTAACTTTACAGAGGGTAAATACAAAACGTGGACCGGCAATATTTTCGAACATTGCACAGTCATTAAAAATGCACCCTAAACCTCCCCATAGCACAAAGCCTGGGCTGAATTTAGAGATCATGTGTTGTTTACCCAGCATGATCCTTCTCTCGACCGGCCTAGTTGTAATCATGTCGAAATACAGAGTTGCTAACTAATAATTTTCGCATTGCTTTGATTATGAATGCAGCTACGTTTTTCCCTTGTGTAACCACGCTTGCTACAGCCACAAAAGATAAGTAAGATAACCAGTTTAGAGAAGGTGTGACAACCGGCGAAAATCACAGATGTCGGTGACGAGGTGAAAGTAAGTAGACGGAGATATTGCTGGGCGGGTTAGTAAAGAGGCACAGAAGACAATCTAATGTATCGAGAGCGTTGGGAGTCTCTGTCGTAAAATGTCCAAGCCGTCTGGACCCCGCTCCGAAGGTCGTGAGTTCGGTTCGGACCCCATAATTCAGATCATGATTAAGGTATTTTTCGGAGACCAATGGGAATTGCCACCGGAACTACCGAGTTGGTGAACTATGACACGTAATTGGCAGATGGCTCTACGGAAAGAGATCCATGCCAAATGGGGTAAATCCGTTCGATCCTGTTGTCTTTAAACAGAACAGGCATTTGTGAATGAACGCGTTCAAACCGCCAGTGTGTTGCTGGGGCTCGTAAGGGAAGTACAGAATAGTTTAGTTTAGTCGTTGGATCAACATCACGGCACACGGGTTTAACCCATAAGTGCTCCGTTTTCCTCCTAACTCAAACCTGAGTCTGGAGAAACTCAGCTCAATGCACGAACTCCGTAACATCGGCGAAGATCCTGAAATACTCTGGGTAGATTTCTAACTCGAAATTTTGCCCTGGCAGCGCCGTTAGGCTACTCTTTTTCGCTTTCCAACTGCCAAGGGAATTTTTACGTGCGCAACAATACACACGGGTGTCCGATCTCACTACTCAGAGACCAGGGGAAATTTTATTACTGGAAGTCCACGTGAAAACGTTCCGACGTGAAAACATTCCGGTCCTTACCGGGGCTTGAACCTGGAACCTCCAGCACTCTAGGCGGACACCATACCTCGAGACCACTCAGCCCCCCAAATAGAATAGTAACACTGTAACCTACCACGCATACAGTAGGCGCCGACCAATTAGGGTTGGCGTGATCCTGTTACGTCATCCTGTGGGATAAATATAGCTGCACATTCCAACCAATCATGAACAAGTTTACAAAGGGCTTGGTGGGAATTGCTCGAGGGGCTATCCTCCAATGGGAGATGAAAAGCGGCAGCAGAAGCGGAGGAAGAGCCTACCAAGTGTGTCGTAAGAGGCGACCAATGAGAGTTAAATGTGAGACTGGCTTTATCATCGGGTTGAGAAAATTAACTACAAAATGCAGCGAAACATTAACAAGCATCTTAAACTTCCGGTGTCCTGATGCCGAGGTGGCAGGTTCAACCCCATACACCGGTCAGCTGTACTAAACTGTTGACTTCTCGTCCTTGACTTTTTTCCCCATATCCTTTTTACAGGACATCTCTGTCACCACCAGCATTTTACTGCTGTTGTTGATGTCAACAAAAAACAAAAAAAAAGAAGAAGGACCGGAAGTAACATGATCGCCTGGGCTGCTCATCATAACTTATGATGAATACAAACGTTATTTCTCTCGTTTTTTTTTTGTTTTTTTAATGGGCGCCGCCCAACCTATCAATTGATCAATCTATATATAAACATATTAAATGCTTTCACGCATTATTTGCCTATACAAAACCTCGTTTCTGAATCCCTCAAAGGCCGGAAACGTAGACACAGATGTCGCAAAATCGCTGACACAGCAGACTCACATGCTTTCAGTTGATTAATTCTGAACTGTACAGTCGGCAAACTGATTATTTTTAAATCCATCTATTTGGGGGGTTGTTATCATGCTTACATAATCCCTGGAGTTATTTATTTTATCTCTCCTCTTCTACCACAGGGGAAGGAGGCAGAGGCGTTTCCACCGGACGTAACTTGGGCGGGGGCATCTGGTAGTATCAAACCGACGCTTTTAAAATGGTCAGGTTCTTCTTCTGCTTCCATATTTGGTCTCTACATCATTGCTTGTTGTGGTATACTGTTAGTTGGTAACTTATTTGGCATGGCCAAACCATTTGACTTGCTCATTCATTCATTCAGTAGCATGTCCTTTGCAGAACCTCGCTCCCATAACAACCTTCCGGAAAGCTTCTCGATCACAAGCAAGATGTCCCGCGTCTGATACACCCATCTGGACATCATCCGCCTACATCCTGCACCCATCTTCTCTTTGGCCTTCCTCTTCCTCTCTTCCCAGGCATATACCCTTCCATTATTGTTCTCTCCAAACCTTCGTGACGTTTCAAGTGACCAAAATACTTCAATTTTCTTTGTTTTATCGTCTTTAATAGCCATCCCTCCTCAATATTCAACTCTTGAAGTATGGATGCATTTGTTCTTTTCTTTACCAAGATATTCTTAGAACTCGTCTATAACATTTATATTCAAAGGCGTTTATGCGCTGTTCAGCTTGTTTAGTAAGTGTCCAGGTCTCACAGGCGTATGTTGCAATGGGAAAGATGCAAGCTCTTAAAAATCTAATTTTTGTAGTTCTTTCTGTCCCACTCCATAATTTATTCATCTGTTTTAGTCTTTGAAGAGCAATGGATAGTCGCCGTTTAATTTCTTTCATTGTGTCACCGTTTTTGACTTGCTACCTTCTAATAAAATCTGATTTTCTCTCTTCTTGATACACTGAGTATTCTTCTCAGGAATCTCATTTATGTTATGATTTTTTTTTTTCTCTTTTTCTGTATTTGTCCAGGTTTGGCATGGGTGTCATAGAGTGGGTAGGAAGTTTGTATTGTAAAGTGCTTTCTTAGTAACTATTGATACGTGTTCTTTAGTATTGGTACCATTTATCCAATGAGTTGGTTTGCCTTGTTGCATCTATTTTTCGATCTCCCCTTCTGGTTTGCCATTTGATATTATACTTCCTAAGCTCTGATGCTCTTTTGTTTCAGGGGGTGTTCTTTTTAGATGAATTTTTGTTGTTTTTTTTTCGTCTTTGATTATAGTCATTATCTCTGTAACAAGTTTTACGAGTAATGTAATTGTCCGTTCACGGAGCATTGAAATTACGGAAGGTACCATGACACAAAACAAATAATACGAATACCCTAGTAGGTCAGCATGACTGAATGGATAAGAACACGTGTTCTTAAACATCCGGTGTGCTGATGCCGAGGTAAGAGTTTCAACCCCTACACCGGACAGTTGGACTAAAATGTTGACCTGTCGTCCTTGACTTTAGGGACGTCAATTACAAGTACCTCTGAAGTCGAAGTGGGTTCACCTGATGGCGAGAGACACTGGTAATAGAGAAAGCTAATCCACATGAGAATATCAGTCCATCACAACTAGAAGTAATGAGTATGGACTACGCTTGAGTTCAAGGCGAGCGAGCGCAAAATAAATGAAGAGGGCGTGAGCGAAATAGTTACACTCCGTTAAAAGTATGGATATTACAAGCTGGGAGGTCAACATGGCTGAATGGATTAAGAGCGTTCGCTCTTAGACTTCCAATGTGCTGGTGCCGAGGTAGCAGGTTCAGCCAATATTCCGATTAGTTCGACTAACATGTTGACTTTTCGCCCTTGACTTAGGCGCGTTAAATACAAGTACCTCAGAAGACAGAGTAGGTTCGCCTGGTGGCCGGGGACATTGGTAACAGGGCTACCCCCAACACACGCACTCTCACACACACACACATCAGTCCAGTGTGCACTAAGTCGGCGTTCAAAAGCGAACGAACAAAAACAGCAAGTGACTTGTATGGTCTGATCTTGACAAGAAAACCCATGCTGCTATTCTACACTAGCTTCTGTCCAGTCATGGCGGATGAGGTCACCTCAAGTCTTGCCTTGACTTCTTTACTTGAACTATCCCCATTGCATACAGTAAGTGCTGTATGTGTACCTATTTTGTGTATTATTTGCATTACCCCATGTTGTACTAAGCACTCATCATACTTAAATTCGAGTTACCTCCATGTTGAACTAAGTACTCACCATATTTGCCCTCGTGTTAACCCATGTTGAACTAAGTACTCACCATATTTGCCCACTTTTTCCCTCATGTCGTACTAAGCACTCACCATACTTGCCCTCGTGTCACCCCATGTTGTACTCAGCACTCACCATACTTGCCCTCGTGTCACCCCATGTTGTACTCAGCACTCACCATACTTGCCCTCGTGTCACCCCATGTTGTACTAAGTACTCACCATACTTGCCTTCTTGTTGCCCCATACTGTACTCAGCACTCACCATACTTGCCTTCTTGTTGCTCCATGCTGTACTCAGCACTCACCATACTTGCCTTCTTGTTGCTCCATGCTGTACTCAGCACTCACCATACTTGCCTTCTTGTTGCTCCATGCTGTACTCAGCACTCGCCATACTTGCCTTCTTGTTGCTCCATCCTGTACTCAGCACTCGCCATACTTTCCATCTTGTTGCCCCATGCTGTACTCAGCACTCATGATACTTGCCTTCTTGTTGCCCCATGCTGTACTAAGCACTCATGATACTTGCCTTCTTGTTGCCCCATGCTGTACTAAGCACTCACCATACTTGCCTTCTTGTTGCCCCATGCTGTACTCAGCACTCACCATACTTGCCTTCTTGTTGCCCCATGCTGTACTAAGCACTCACCATACTTGCCTTCATGACTCCCAATGGTGTTGCTACGGAGGAGCAAGGGAAGCCACCGCAACCGCTGGTGTTCTGCTTTACAAAAGTGTGCCTAACTCACTTGTCCGAAAGTGTTCGCTTGATGGCGAAGGACACTCAGAGTCGTGGATCAGCTCCGTGTTTCTGTCTCGACCATGTCACGTGGCCAAGCCATCCAGATATTTACTTCTCGGTCTTCCCCTTGTTCTCTTCCCTTCGATCTTGCCAGTTGTCACCAAGTTCTCCAATTCATTTCTTCTCATAACATGCCCAAAACGTTTTGACTGTCTACGTCTAATGTCTCTAATCAGTTTACGATTGTCATTTGTTTCCAGAAGGACTTGTTCGTTGGTTTTTCTGTCTATCCATGATATTCTTTGCATTTTCCTCAGAAACCGCATTTCCCAGCCATCAGATGTTTTTTTCAGCTTGACTGCTCATTGTCCACGCTTCATATCCATACAAAAGTACAGGTTCTATGTAGTACCTAAAGACTCTCTATCTCGTGTCAATTGATATCTTTTTATTGGTCAGTATGTTTTTCATCTTGCAAAAGACTACCTTCGCAATGGCGATTCTTGTTCTAATCTCTTCAAGGATGGAGAATACGATACACACACACATCGTGATTGTAACTGACTCAGAAAGCGTACTGAGTAGGGTAAGGACAGGCAAGCTTCGTGCCGAGTGGCTTGCTTCACTTCGGAAGTCACGGGTGGCAAGCATCGTCTGGATCTTTTCTCCGGAGCATGCCGGTGAGCTGGGGAATGAACAGGTGGACAGATTGGCTGGCTCGGCAAAATTTAGTAGAGTATTGATGCATGATAAGGAAGACGTGGTTGCGGCCTTGTGGGAGCATGTGTACACCACAGAGGAGCAAATGGATCAACATGGTCTGGCAAGAATGCGACAGCGAGGAGTGACGAGGGAATCTGGCCGACGATCGACGCTCAGCGGAAAGGCGAGACGGACATATAATCAGATTGCTACTGGTACTATTAGTGTTGGAACTCTTCGCTGACTGCTGAGGATGGGGACGGAGCGATTATGGGAATGCCCCGAATGATGTGATGTCGGTTCCTAAATCAATCAATCAATCTCTTTAAGGCATCTCCCATCAAATGTTACGACTGTTCCGAGATAACTGTACCGATTCACTTGTTTAAGAATATTTACTTGTATATTAATTTCATTGTGGTATTTCCTTCTTCCCAGTGACGATCATAATCTATGTCTTACTATTCAATTCTAACCCTAGTTGTTTACTGTGAGCAACAACCGCATATACTAAATGTTGCAGATCCCTAGAAGCACACTAATATTAAGGAAAGCTAACCGTAACTCAAAATCAATGTGTAAATTGAGTTGAGTCAAGAACTGACATCACTGCACTCAGGACATTCCCATACGTGCTCCGTCCCCTCGTTCAACAGCCAGCGAAGAGTCATACTACTAATCGTTCCCATCGCGATCTGATTAAAAGTTCTTCTGGTCTCCCTCTCAGTTTTGATATTCTTCCAGAACCCCTGCCGATCCCCCGCAATCTCATTCTTTCCACAAATGGGTTCTCAATCTTTTCCTCCGCTTCTCCACCTGGTCCCACAAGCGCATGATCACCTCCCCCTTGTCCATAGGCAAGATACCACGAAGAGGTGCATTCCCTGCTAGCCTATGAGCCTGTTCATTCCCCCGTACACCCGCATGGCCAGGGCAAAATATCCATACAATTCTCACAATCTGTGACTTCTGAAGCGACGAGAGCCATTCCACACGAAACATTCCTTTCTCCACCTTACTAAGCATACTCTTTGAATCCGTAACGAACACAACGTGTGTTGCAGTAGTCTCCTCTAGCCACCGGAATGCCGCTGTTACTGCCTCCACCTCCATTCTCATGCTGGAGGCCGTAGTAAGTCAATGTGTAAACTCATTGCTAATAGTTCATGTTTGAACTACGCTCAATTACTTCAGAGAGAGCTGGGGAAAAATACTTACTCCATCAAAATCACCCTGAGTAAGAATGAAGTCTAGACACAACAGTAGTTTCTTTATATATTTTCACTGTATGTTCATTTTACGTTTTAAAATGAAAATAAATAACACACAATAATAACGTTTGTATCATGCATGTGTTAAGTGTAGTAATAGTGGACTTAATTACAACTGTTAAAGCACTATGTTTGATTGTAAATACAAAATAACGATCACATACTTCATTTAAACTATCTTTCAGCTGTTTTAATCTTTTACCACAAAATATAAATAATAAATGGCTGGCACCTTGCCGTCTTGACAGATGATAGTTTGTAAAATGGAGTTATACCTCTCCATAGCACAAAGCCTGGGCTGAGTTTACAGACCATGTGTTGGCAAATACAGCACGATCTCTCTCTCTCTCTCTCTCCGCCCCTCCCCCCTCTCTCTCTCTTTGTCTCGACCTGTCTAGTTTACTCCAGAGGAAAGGTATCACCAATACATCTGGAACAAGGCAAGCTGCAGAAGCTGCCAGATCAACAAAGTAATACTCGAGCTGTCCGCTTTTCAGAGCTTCAATCCTAGACCAGTTGCCGACAAAACTTAGTGCTTGATCTGCCCTGCCACTACATTTAGTCTTTAGGTTGCATTTCCTCGCACTATGGTAAGGCTTGTATCCTCCCAATCGCGCTCCTCCGCCCGAAGTCGTTGGCACAATGTGGGGGTGTGGGGTTTACACAATAAGTAATACAATGTTATAGTGTTTGCTGTATATGCTTGTTCCCCAGACTTTAAAAACCTAGCTACGCCCCTGGTTACTCCGTATGTGAAAAGCATCTCTTTACCCACTCTGTCAAACCCAGCCGTTAGGTTAAAGCACTGGATCCCAATTGTTACTTTACCATACCCCTTGACCCACGCCCCTTCAAAGAAGCCTACCACTTTCAAGTACCATTTCTTCTTCTAATGCGCGCGCTTCTTTTCGTTCGCTCACTTTGAACTCAAGCGTAGTCAATACATACGCTGCTACTTCTAGTCTACTGGACTGATTTTTGAGTGTGGATTAGCTTTCCCTATTACCAGTGCCCCTCGCCATCAGGCGAACCCACTCCGACGTCTGAGGTACTTGGCTAGACGTCAACAGTTTAGTGCAACTGACCGGTGTAGGAGTTGAACATGCTATCTCGGCATCAGTGCAAAGGCAGTTTACGAGGGTGCGCTATTATTTATTCGGCCATGCTGACTCCCATGCTGCACTGTATCTCCCTTTAGAGCATGGGGCCGCTACCACCTCACCCACACCGTCCTACACAACTCCCCCACACCGTCCTAGCTGTTCTACCAACTCATCCACACAGTGCTAGCTGTTCTACCAACTCACCCAAACCGTCTTACCTGTTCTACCAACTAACCCAAACCGTCTTACCTGTTCTACCAACTCACCCAAACCGTCTTATCTGTTCTACCAACTCACCCAAACCGTCTTACCTGTTCTACCAACTCACCCAAACCGTCTTACCTGTTCTACCAACTCACCCAAACCGTCTTACCTGTTCTACAAACTCACCCAAACCGTCCTACCTGTTCTACCAACTCACCCACACCGTCCTAGCTGTTCTACCAACTCACCCACACCGTCCTACCTGTTCTACCAACTCACCCAAACCGTTCTACCAACTCACCCACACCGTCCTACCTGTTCTACCAACTCACCCAAACCGTCCTACCTGTTCTACCAACTCACCCACACCGTCCTACCTGTTCTACCAACTCCCCCACACCGTCCTACCTGTTCTACCAACTCCCCCACACCGTCCTATCTGTTCTACCAACTCACCCACACCGTCCTACCTGTTCTACCAAGTCACCCAAACCGTCCTACCTGTTCTACCAACTCACCCACACCGTCTTACCTGTTCCTACCAACTCACCCAAACCGTCCTAGATGTTCTAGCAACTCTCCCAAACCCTCCTACCTGCTGCTATCCCCCGCAACTCTCCCCCCCCCCCCCCCCCCCCCCCCCCCCGCCGTGTTATTCTATTGCCACCTGTATTTTCTATACCAGGTCATACATAGTTCTAACATGACAGGTGCCAGTTCTGGACATTTGCCTGGGTGAAAGGACGCAAGTCAGCGATCCAAACTCTGCGACTTTCTCCCCATCAAGTCATACTTTGTTTGCAAACGCCCCCTTTCATCTTGGTTGGCTGGTTTACTTTGTTTCCTGACCTTCAAACTTGTTCGTGGCTGGTTGATTCTGCAGGCAGAGGGTTTTTATAGGATGTGGTAGTCAGTCTGAACCAACCCTCCCGATTCACCACCTACGACATGTATGCCAGGCTATAGAGTTACTATGAATAGCTTCGCTTAAGGGCCCTCGTAACGGACGGGTGAAGGTGTGATATTTTGGAATATAAATGTTTACGTATAATACTGGCACCTGGCCGTCTTAACAGACAATAGTTTGTTCCGTTGTGCTCAACAAAGGCATAATAACAACAGCTCATGGCCGGGGACCAGCCTGGGCTGAATTGTAGAGACCCTGTGTTGCCCATGCAGCATGATCCCTCTCTCGGCCTGTCTAGTTTACTCCAGAGAAAAGGTGACACCTATACGTCTGGGCCAAGACAATCTGCAGAAGCTGCCGGGTCAGCAAAGATTGTATCAACTGCTCGACAAATGTGACACTATGAAATCAATAGACAATGCTCTCACCGTTATAACACCACTAACCACTTTCTCTTTAAGTACTTTGTACTTCCAAGCGCCAGGGAAAGCTATCACAACCGTCTCCAACAGTCACTAACTTTATGGATCCCTAGACATGAGATATAAAATAACACAAAGTAATGCAGCTTCACGGAACACAGCTACGGAAAACACAGGACGATGTGGTACACAGCCTGGGATTCTGAGAGAACCAGCACATTTTGTTTTCAATTTTTTAGAAGTGTTCTCGTCATTGTTTTCATTTGTTATCTTTCTATTCTTCTCATCCAGATCTTATGTAGTCACTTCTCCGTGATTACGTGCTCTGTTTCGGGTATGTATCTGTTTGCTGACGAATGCTAATCGCGGCAATGTCCTGTGTTTTTCGCAATTGTCTTCTGTAAAGCTGCATTAATTTGTGTTATTTTATATTGTTTACATTTCCACAGCTTTACCGTAGTTCAAATGATTTTATTCATATTTTAAATCCACGGAAGAGCCCCAAAGGACCTGGCTAAGAATAGCCTTGGGCTGTCAAGAGCAGACAACTCGCATCATTGCAATCAACAACAATTGACAACAATATTAAAAACGCACTTTCTACTGAACCAGATCGCGGCTGTTTACAATAAGAACGACCTGGGACAGAACGATTTAAAATATAATCTTCAATTCACTGGAGACTGATCAGTGCACCCACTCCAACGAATTTTAACGTACCAGGAGCTCCCAAATCTCCAGTTTTAATCCGCTGATAAAGAAATAACACACAACGCGTCTAGCTTGCTGTTTCAATCAATAATATAATACTTTCAGTAATCCTCCAGTAAAATTGAAACAGCCAGCTGGCATACATTCTTGTTGTGAATGTTTATAGTTGAGGCAAGAACCGACATCGCAGCATTCAGCACATCCCATACTCGCTACGTCCTCATCTTCAACATCCTGCGAAGAGTCCCAATACTAATGGTACCTGTTGCAATCTGATCTGATTATGTGTCCGTCGGGCCTCTCCTTGGAGAACTGAGTGTCGGCCAGATCTCCTGGTCATTTCCTGCCACGCCATTCTCTCCATGCAATCATTGCATATCTGTTCTTCCACTCTCTACACATAATCCCAAAGAGCTCTGACCACATCTGCCTGATCGTGCGCCAATGCGCCACCTAGTGGTGCAGATCCAGCAAATTTATCATGTGAATGTTTCAATCAACAGCTTTCAGCAGAGGTTGTGGAATCGATTGGTTAATCAATTACGACATATTATGGCTATTTGTCGCTGGCGCATTCGGTGAACTAGACATTGAAAAGACTAGACTCCGTGGAAGTTTAATCCTCGCCCTTGGCATTTTTTGCAGTAACATTTGACGAGTTCCTGGCCTACAGGCCAGTAGAGCAGCAGAGGCCTTGGTTTAGGCAGGGCCTCATAGTCGCGCGGGTTAAAGCACAGAGGGATGCTGTCCCAGTGATGTCGGGGTAGGCGGGAGATCGGGTCTTGAAACAGCAGCAGATTCTGAATTCGTTGCGGCAACCGGGTCATTTTGAGCCTCTTGTCTCTGCCTGGATTCGGCCCAATTGCTGTAGACACCGCTATCAAGGCCAATCTGCCCAGTGGCCAAGGATTAGAGTATAGTTTGTGCAGCAATGACCTTGACTCGCTATCAAGTTCATTGGGCAAACTATCGCGCCCGGGTCGATATGCTGCATCGACGTCCGTCAGAAAGCCGCTGGCAATAAAGAATTTCATAAACGATATACGTTCAGATGCGGCCTTCTCGAAGTTCTTTTGTAGAGCGCATGCGATCAAGGGCGACAAGCGAATCTTCTGATGACGCCCTGTGTGTGGGTTAGCTCCTAATTGAAGGAGGTTCACCGCCTTCTCGTGGACAGAATCCTTCGACTCGAGCGCGTGGACAAGTGAGGTTTTCCCCCATTTGTCCACGGCATCTAGATTCACATCATTTTCGATGAGCTCGTGTAGAAACTTCAAGAACACTGCGTTGTCAGGCATTTTCCTGACCGCCAGCATTAAAACAGTCATTCCTGATTTGTCCGGAACGTTGACATCGGCCCCTCGTGCTCTTAAAATATTAGCCGTTGTTGACTGAAGATTTTCTTCTATAGCATGCATGAGGGCCGTCTTACCATCGTAATCCCGAAGGTTTAAGTTGGCCCCAGCCTCAATCAAGTCATTAACAAAATCAATTTGCAACTCCTCATCGATTTTCAACGATTGTGGTTCTGCAGCTAACATCAAAGCCGTCCGGCCTAAAATATCCCTGGCATCAGGGTTTGCCCGACCTCGCAGTAGTTCTCGCAGGCACTCGAGATTCCCGTTTCTGATGCAATGCATCAAGGCTGTCACGCCGTGTTTATCCCCGATATCTACATTAACTTTGACAGTTTGCCGAGGCTGCAGCAATACCTGTAAACATTTCACACCGTTTGGATTTCCTTCCCTCACCGCATGCATCAAGCAGGTCTGCCCTGTCGTGTCTGTCACATCTGGATCGGCACCAGCCTGTAGGAGCAACTCTATACACTTACAGTGTCCCATCTTGACCGCTAACATCAGTGGAGTGATTCCCAAACTGTCACCCTGGTTCAGATTGGCCCCGGCTCTCATGAGAACCTGCAGGCATTCTATATTGTCTTTCTTCACGGCGTACATTAAACTCGTCTGCCCACTGCTATCCTTACTGTTGATATCGGCTTTGGCTTGAATTATCACTTTAGCACATTCTGTAGCTCCTACTTCTATGGCGAGCATCAGGACCGACCGACCTGAAGTGTGCGACAGCTCCTTGGTATTGACGTCTGCCCCAGCTTCTAACAGAGTCCGGACAGCCACGGCATGACGATGCTCCACCGCCAGCATCAACGCGCTTCTGCCGTCGTCGTTGCGAACGTCAATACTCCCCGCAGAACTGACGGATCGCTTTACGTGTTTGACGTGTCCCTCGCTGGCAGCCGTCGCAATACGGGACGGCTTGTCTAACTGTTGGCCCATTCTAATATGTGAATTATTTGGGGATAGTATATGAACTAATAAATCCCATTCATTTTGATAACATCAGAAAGTATGCCGAATATATAGTTACTGAAAAGGTGACGATATTACAGCGACATTTTGGCGAATCAATGTGTGGTGACACCAACCATTCAAAACATGGCGATATTATAGCCAATGACAATAGTCCGACATTTGGGCGAATCAATGTGTAGTGACACCAACCATTCAAATCATGGCTGATATTACAGCCAATCACAGTGTTGACAATGTAGCCATACACAATATGATGTTACAACCAATGAAAATATTCCAATGTTACAAGCAATTGGCATATATGGACACTGCAGTCAATCCTCACGTGACGATTATAGCGTATCAATGACGATTATAGACAATCCAAAATTGGCATTACAACAGCCAATAGAAATATTGAAGCGTTAAACCAAATCATGCAGCGAAAACACCCGTAATTATGATGTGATGATTTCAGCCAATAAAACAATGATGATCTTGCAGCCAATCGTATAATGAGTTTGCAGCCAATCGTATAATGAGTTTGCAGCCAATCATGTGACGACCCAGCAGCCAATCAAAGTGTTATCTCTCAAGACAAGTGCACGCCGGACAGCACCAAGCAGACGATATCTATAAAGAAAGAAACGTTAAAATATTTGTATTTGTAAACAATTTAACGTATTCATATTACAAGGCTACTGAGAAAGTCTCGATAAATTATAATGCACAAAATTATGAAGCTATGCCAAGAAGCACAGTAGATTATAATCGTGTATTTCTTAAACAAAATCAATCAAACGTGAGCTTACAGGGCGAGACGATTCGATCACTGACGATCAATAAAATACACGCGACTAGACGGAAACATATGGTAGCAATGGATCGGCTCATTAACGTCATGTAGCAAGTCGGACTGCTACTGGTACCATTACGCCATTAGTACTGGGACTCTTAGCAGGCTGTTGAAGTTGAGGCTGGAGCATTTACGGGAATGTGCAGAGTGCTGTGACGTGGGGTTTTGACTCAACGCATGTAGCTAGTCATTTCCAGGAGGTCACGTCCACCTCAACCAAACGGTAGGTTTCTCGATGTGTTCCCCAGCCGTTTACATTTTCAAGCTCAGACTGTCTTAAGCGTTCTGTTTCCCCATGTCGTGGTGGTCGGCCTCTATCCCGTCTTCCTTTACTATCAAAAAAAAAAAAAAACGTTGTCCTCTCACTGCCTATAGTACCTTGCGATGTATGACAGTGGGGTCTTGAGCCTAGGGAATTAAGGCCGCCTGGCTAGTGCAGTCGCCGAGAACTGTGCAGGTTAGGGTTTTCTTTTTCCACACGACATAATAAAATCCACACCTTACCGAGGATTCGAACCCGGATCTCCCTAAGGCGTATTTTTAATGACTATGGGGTTTTTGAAAATATTGCCGTTCCAAGTTTTATATTCACCCTCTGTGGAGTTCATGCAACATAAAAGGTAAATACAAAACTTGGAACGGCAATATTTTCAAAAACCCCACAGACATTAAAAATACACACTGTATCCACCCGGCCAGTCGCTCCTATTTCTTTACTGTTCTTTCTAAACTACTATGATGTCAAATGCAACCAAACTATTTCAGCTTCCGGGACATGACACTTTAAGAGCCAGGTTTCTTCCATGTTCAGATCTTGTAGGATTTCTGTATGTTTCCGCAATGCTCACGCCTGGCACATTGGCAGTATTGTAAAATACTCTTCATATATGTTAGTCATGAAACGGTATCAAGCGTTGTTGCACTGTGGTATTGTATTGCGGTTAGATACCTCCTCTTACAGCCCTAGTTCTTCTCCTGCTGTCTTTTCTTTTCCTCCTCCGACCCCTCCTTCCTCGTTTTCTTCATTTCTTTTTTTTTTCTTCACCTTTTGCTCCTACTCTTTCCCCCCCCCCCCCTTTTTTTTTTCACCTTCTTCTTTCTCTTCCTATCCCAATTCTCCTCCTCCCTCTCCTTCTTTTCATCCTCTCCTTCTTGCTTCTCCTTTTCTTTCTCGCCCTCTTCGTTCTCTTCCCCCCTTACTGTAGTAATATGACTACAATTGCCATTAGAAGCCTCAAATGGTTCCCCAAGTAACATGTATGTGTAAACAAATAATACTTTCGCTGAAATACACAGCACATGGTCGTTGATATTGTTCGAAGATCGAGAAAGTTAGCCCCACGAAATGCACACTGCATTATCAATTAGGCGATTTCAGACTTTGCTATGCAAACAGAAGGACTTTCTTTTAAATCCTAGACCACCATAGGGAAAATACATTCCACATTCCAACAAAATCCGTGACTGTATATTTAATATCTCGACCATAGTATTATTCGTTTGTTCACTTCATACGATATATAACTCAGGCAAGGCAATGTATCGTGCAATATATTCTTTGCGGCTTTTGTGTTCACACTCACGAAAAGGCGTCATATAGAGGTGACTTGTTTATGGTTGACTGGATTTCGTAGAGTTAGCCTGCATCAGGTCGTCTCATTCGACCTGCATGATAGGTTACAATGTTAATATTCTTTGATTCCTTTACACTGGTGAAGTCTCTTGTCTCATCTTCGTATAGTCCATGCCGCCAGGCGCTGGTGATCACGTCTGTCCATAGCTTTCTGTATCGTGTGCCGCGAATTATTTCTGATAGCGACGTTCCTCCATGCCATGATGTCAAAATGTCCAGCATCTTTTCTCTTGGCTTCCCCCTGCCTCTCTTCCCCGCCAACTTTCCTATTGTGACTGAATATCCCGGCATTCTCCCTCTTATGATGTGCCCAAAGAATGTGGACTGTCTTCTTCTGATGTGCGTAACCAGTTCTCTTTGTGAGTTAACTTCTTGCAAGATATTTTCATTGCTCTTTCTATTGGGCCATGATATTCTCGTTAATTGAAGATTGAGCACTACCCACTACTGGCAACGCTGTTCGTATTCCGGTACGAACCTTGCTCCTTGCCCGCGTCAGATTGAAGACTCCAATTTCGCTCTCGTTTGAGCTCGTCAGTAGTGCATATCCCTGACTGTACCCGGGATCGAACTCCCGATCACTGACGTGTGAGGCGGATGTGTAACCACTTACCACGCGACTCACGCCAGACGCGACCAAATTATCATACTAGAATATCACAACGTCACCCATTGTGGGCTATGGTTTAAAGTTCGTCAGATCATTGCGATGTACATCCGTCGATGTGGCCCTGTTCTTGTTATTGACGAATTACTACAGATTTCCTCCTCTTCTGACATGCCCAAGATGTGAGTCACTAGTTGTGAGTTAACTTCATCCAAGATATCTTCATTTATGGCATACCATCACTATATTAGCCGGACTCTCTGGCCGAGGAGTTAAATGACTTTCTCTGTAACCCCGTTTATCCACGTTGTGTCTCGTAGCGCGAGATTTGGTAGCCGTTCTCGCCGCGTTGGTGACTTACGGGATAAGTGAGCCGGCCGCTTAGAAAGCAGTGGCAAACTACTGAGAGTAATTTTGCCAATAAATCAACAACAGCGGTGAAATGCTGGTGTTGACAGCGAAGTCCTGTAAAGGATATACGGGAGGGGGGGGGGGGGGGGGGGGGAATCACTATATTAAGAATTTATTGAGTCTGGCAGAGGCAACATGGCTCAAGATGCTGATGATGACAGTTATGCTGCTGTTATTTTCCCCCAGCTTGTCTGGTCGAGCTGTTCAAGGTAGGCTGCGTGCCTGTATTGATCTGCCTCTCTTCAGCCCGCAACCCTTCACGGTATAATACAGTCACTTTTATACATGAATGATCTACAGCCCTGCTAAGTCAGGTCCACATTTTAATACTTTCATAACTATAGACAGACAGACAGACGGGAAGGCGGTTGGGCGAGTAGACGGACAGACAAGACAGACTTCTGGCTCTCTTGGCACACCAATTCAGCTGTTACACATTTGGAGCATTCGTAGCACACCCATGCCCCTTATTACACACTTCCGGCACCTTGATACACCCAAGCCCCTTACTACACACTTCCGGCACCATGGTACGCCCATGCCTCTACTGTACACATTTTGTGGCACTTTGACCTTTACCACGGAATTGTTTCACGAATGTTCACCTTCATGTTTTTTTTAACAACCACGATACCCTCCAAGCGAGGGGGACGGCCGTGCGATGTTAAACTTGCACTCCTTCTGTCTCTTGCACGTGTTACCCTGATCCACTCTGTTGTAGTTGGTTAACACTTTCTACCTCGAGCAGTTGTTTCTCCCCCCCCCCCTCTCTCTCTCTCTCTCTCTCTCCCCCTCTCTATCTTATCTATCCATCCACCCACCTACCTACCTAACCATCCATCCATCCACCCACCCACCCACCTACCTACCTATCTATATATCCATCCATCACCCACCCATCTATCTGTCATCTATCTACTTACCTACCAACCTGTCTGTCTGTCCACCCATCTGAAAATCCACCCACCTACCTATCTCTATGTGTCTGTCTGTCTATCTGTATATCTAACTGCTTTATCTAAATGTCTGTCTATGCATCTGCCTGTTGTCTGTATATCTAGCTATCTACCTACTTGAATAACTACCAGTCGGGCTGCCTGTATATATATATATGTTTATCTTTCAATCTCTCTATAAACCATTCTGTCTGCCTGTTCGCTTTCTTATCCGCCCTTCCGTCAAAACCGACACACTAGAAGTTCTGTCCCCTTTATAATTTCTATAACCGTAACTCCACGCCCATTGTTCGCTATTCTCCTACACATACATATATGACTATGCCGAAGTCACTTCCTCCATTAGAATCTGTAACATATACCTCGTTTGCGAGAAATACTTGACCTCATTTTGGCTTCAAATTGCAAGCAGGCAAGCGGGCGTAACGCGTTCGTTACACATTTGTCATCTCAGAAAGGTGACCCCTACTTAAAGATTGTATCCCGTATCATCTTAGACTTGTGTATCAACACGTTTCTCAACACATTTCATACAGCATTTCTTCTGAAAAAGAATGAACACTAAATATACATACGAAGCTTGGTAAAATGAAAGACATACAGATACATGAAAACTGTCAACTGTCAATTGCTGCCAATATAGTACGGTGTATCTTCTTCTACGTTCATCTGGAGTTTCTTGTTTTCGGACGTGACTGCGTTGTGCCTGTTTACAGCAGAGCTGCGTTCTTGCGCCGTTAGGCCGACACATCCGACTTCTGCGGGCATTTTGTGACCGGGTTAACCTTCCCGACCTTGCGGTGTATGGCAGAGGGGTCTTTGAGCCTGAGGAATTCAGGCCGCCTGGCTAGTGCAGTCGCCGCGAACTGTGCAGGTTAGGATTTTCTTTTTACCCCCGACGGAAAAAAAAATTCCCACACCTTACCGAGGTATCGAACCCGGGTCTCCCGAAGGAGAGTCCGGCGTTCTAGCCGCTCGGCCAGCTGCTCCTCATACACAAAAATCTGTATCAACGAAGACGAAGACAACAATATTTAGCTAGAAAACAGAAATGTTACAATCACAAATAAGTCATCCACATGTATAAATGCATCAACACAGACTGGGTATAGACAGAAATAAGACACAGTGGGTATTTATAGAAATAACACAGAGTGGGTATAAACAGAAATAACATAGAGTGGGTATAAATATAAATAATACAGAGTGGGTATAAATAGAAATAACATAGAGTGGGTATAAATATAAATAATACAGAGTGGGTATGAATAGAAATAACATAGAGTGGGTATAAATATAAATAATACAGAGTGGGTATAAAAAGAAATAACACAGAGTGGGTGTGAAAAGAAATAACAGACTGTTTACATTAAAAAAAACACACACACAAGAGTGGGTATAAAAAGAAATAACATGGAGTGAGTTAGTTAGTTAGTTAGTCGTGGTTCCAACTTCACGGCAACGGGTTGTCCCCATATTGCTCCGTTCCTGTGCCAGTGAATATCACACAAAATGTTCCTCACTGCCAACAGTGAACAATGGAACAGACAGGAGTATCGGCAAGCCAACAGCCCGCACAGGTACACTGTGCATAATGCCGCCGCCAGAATGCCAACACAAAAGTCCTCCATGAAAAATACAGTTCATCGTCGATGGAAATGGCAGTCACCAGAAAGACTTCTTTGACCCGGGTTTTATCCCATATGGCTTCGGTCTCTTTCCACAGGACGACCTGCCAAAAGCGCCGCACAAAGCACGAACTCCGTAGCTCCAGCGGCGACTCCCAGGAGTCTGCTGAAAAATGCACTCGTGAGCCGAAAAGGCAAACCAGTCAATCCAGCAACAGCCGGCCGCCATCGTTCCGAACATGCAGTTCACGCTACACACAACAGCGGACAGATGTAAAAGCATTCCACGCGAAACTCACAGCTCACAGTGTCGCGCCACGCACTCACTCAGTAGCAGGGCGACGGTACCATTGGAGTGAGTATAAATAGAAATAACACAGATTAGGTATGAACAGAAATAACATAGAGTGGTTATAGATGTAAATAACACAGACTGGATATAAATAGTAATAGCATAGGGGTACAAAGTGTAATCACATAGACTGGGTATAAATAGAAATAGCACAAACTGGGTATGAACAGAACTATATAGTGGGTATAAACGAAACAATCATTAAGGGGACGGAACAAAACAAGAATGAGTAAGATCAGCACTGAAAAGTTGGGAGTGATGCGGCTGTTAAAACTCCACAACGAAACAAAGGAAAAACTGTTTTGTATGCCTGTCCAGCTTAGTCTACATAAAAGGGGGGGGGGGGGGGGGGGGGGGGGGGGGGGGGTGGTGGTGTCAAATGAAAGCCTGATTTTTTTTAAATATTCGAGGTGGGGAGGGGGGGGGGGTGGCAGGGGTTAACATTTTCTCGAAAAGTAGAGAACAAATGTATTTATTTTTCGATGTAGTCGCCACTGCGTTCAGTGTAAGTCCTCCAGCGCCGATAAAGTGCTTGGATTCCTGTAGGAGAAACAAAAATGGATACGCTGTGCTAGCTCCATGTCTGTACAGGGCAATCGGCACTCGATGGGTAATGGGGTCAGTATCACGTCTACCGCCTTTACTGCCCAGAACATTTCAAGGTACTCGTTTCATTTGAACAGATGACACCCAGACCGGCAGACAAGCAGGCTACCCACTGGGCTACCGCGGCTCGCTGATTAATTCACGGACAGGGCGGAGGGGGATTGATTGATTGATTGATTGATTGATTGATTGATTGATTGATTGATTGATTGAGGAACCGACATCACAGCATTCGGGGCATTCCCAAAAGCACTCCGTCCCCATCCTCAGCAGCCAGCGAAGAGTTACAACACCAATAGTTCCAGTAGCAATCTGATTATATGTCCGTCTCGCCTTTCCTCTGAGCGTTGAGCGTTGGCCAGATCCCCTCGTCACTCCTTGCTGCCTCATTCTTACCAGACTATGGTGATCCATTTGCTCCTCCGAGGTGTACACGTGCTCCCACAAGGCCGCAACCACGTCTGCCTTGTCATGTATCAATACTCCACCAAGTTCTGCAGAGCCAGCCAATCTGTCCGCCTGTTCATTTCCCAGCACACCGGCATGCCCCGGAGAAAAGATCCAGGCGATGCTTGTCACCTGTGACCTCCGAAGCGAGGCAAGCCACTATGCACGAAGCATGCCTGTCCTCACCTTCTCTTTTGTGTGTGTGTGTGTGTGTGTGTGTGTGTGTGTGTGTGTGTGTGTATTCTCCATCCAGCGGAGAGCTGCAGTGACCGCCTCCAGCTCCACCTCTCGGAGGGGGGAGACTAAGCACAAGCTATTATGGCTGAAGTCTTTCTGTCTCAAATAACGCATTATGGGGTCCAGCTTTTGTCCGGGGGCTGAGTAGTCTCGAGGTGTGGTGTCCGCCTCGAATGCTGGAGGTCCCGGGCTCAAGCCCCAATGAGGGCTGGGACTTTTTTCACGTGTACAAAATGTTCCCAGGTAGTGAGGTCGGACGCCCGTGTGGACTGTTGTGCGCGTAAAAAATCCCTTGGCAGTTGGAAATCGAAAAATAGTAACCTAACGGTGCTACCCGGGCAAAATTTCGAGTTAAAAATCTGCCCAAAGTATTTCAGAATCCTTGCCGGTGCTACGGAGTTCGTGCACTAAGGTGAGATTCTTTGGACTCAGGCTTGAGTTATGAGTAGAACATAGCACTTATGGGTTACCCGTGTGCCGTGATGTTAATCCGTCGACTAAACTAACCTAAGCTTGTGTCCGTGTGTACAAAGAGACGCATTATGTTTTAATATACCGCTAACGTTTGGTCTATGCATACTAAAGAGATCTGGCTAACAATGTTAACACGCAGCAGTATATGTTATATGCAAGGTGTGTATATATTGCCTCTTTGAAAGCAATACACTCATGCTCTGGTATTGTGGTTATTGCCGCTTTGGCCGTCTGCTGCAATGTCTTCTGGTTGAAATAGCTAATAGCTTGTATAGGAATCCCATAGAACGTTCAAAGTAAGAGGCGTGTTTATGTTTATGCACCGAAAGATTACACTGAAACAGAGTTGGCACTGGATAGGACACGGATATCACAGTGAATCAGAGCTGACGCTAGATAGGACACAGATATCACAGTAAATCAGAGCTGGCGCTAGATAGGACACAGTAAATCAGAGCTGGCGCTGGATAGGACACAGATATCACAGTAAATCAGAGGCGACGCTAGATAGGACACAGATATCACAGTGAAACAGAGCTGACGCTAGATAGGACACAGTAAATCAGAGCTGGCGCTGGATAGGACACAGATATCACAGTAAATCAGAGGCGACGCTAGATAGGACACAGATATCACAGTAAATCAGAGGCGACGCTAGATAGGACACAGATATCACAGTGAAACAGAGCTGACGCTAGATAGGACACAGATATCACAGTTGAAACAGAGCTGACGCTAGATAGGACACAGATATCACAGTAAATCAGAGCTGGTACTGGATAGGACACAGATATCACAGTGAAACAGAGCTGACGCTAGATAGGACACAGATATCACAGTAAATCAGAGCCAGTTCTAGATAGGACACAGATATCACAGTGAATCAGAGCTGACGCTACATAGGACACAGATATCACAGTAAATCAGAGCTAGTGCTAGATAGGACACAGATATCACAGTAAATCAGAGCTGGTACTGGATAGGACACAGATATCACAGTAAATCAGAGCTAGTGCTGGATAGGACACAGATATCACAGTAAATCAGAGCTAGTGCTAGATAGGACACAGATATCACAGTAAATCAGAGCTAGTGCTAGATAGGACACAGATATCACAGTGAAACAGAGCTGACGCTAGATAGGACACAGATATCACAGTGAATCAGAGCTAGTGCTAGATAGGACACAGATATCACAGTAAATCAGAGCTGAGTCTAGATAGGACACAGATATCACAGTGAAATCAGAGCTGACGTCTAGATAGGACACAGATATCACAGTGAATCAGAGCTAGGCTAGATAGGACACAGATATCACAGTAAATCAGAGCTGTTACTAGATAGGACACAGATATCACAGTGAATCAGAGCTAGTGCTAGATAGGACACAGATATCACAGTAAATCAGAGCTAGGTCTAGATAGGACACAGATATCACAGTAAATCAGAGCTAGTTCTAGATAGGACACAGATATCACAGTGAATCAGAGCTGACGCTAGATAGGACACAGATATCACAGTAAATCAGAGCTAGTTCTAGATAGGACACAGATATCACAGTGAATCAGAGCTAGTGCTAGATAGGACACAGATATCACAGTGAATCAGAGCTGACGCTAGATAGGACACAGATATCACAGTGAATCAGAGCTGACGCTAGATAGGACACAGATATCACAGTGAATCAGAGCTGACGCTAGATAGGACACAGATATCACAGTAAATCAGAGCTAGTGCTAGATAGGACACAGATATCACAGTGAATCAGAGCTAGTGCTGGATAGGACACAGATATCACAGTGAATCAGAGCTGACGCTAGATAGGACACAGATATCACAGTAAATCAGAGCTAGTGCTAGATAGGACACAGATATCACAGTAAATCAGAGCTAGTGCTGGATAGGACACAGATATCACAGTGAATCAGAGCTAGTGCTGGATAGGACACAGATATCACAGTGAATCAGAGCTAGTGCTGGATAGGACACAGATATCACAGTGAATCAGAGCTGACGCTAGATAGGACACAGATATCACAGTGAATCAGAGCTAGTGCTGGATAGGACACAGATATCACAGTGAATCAGAGCTGACGCTAGATAGGACACAGATATCACAGTAAATCAGAGCTAGTGCTGGATAGGACACAGATATCACAGTGAATCAGAGCTAGTGCTAGATAGGACACAGATATCACAGTGAATCAGAGCTAGTGCTAGATAGGACACAGATATCACAGTGAATCAGAGCTAGTGCTAGATAGGACACAGATATCACAGTGAATCAGAGCTAGTGCTAGATAGGACACAGATATCACAGTGAATCAGAGCTAGTGCTAGATAGGACACAGATATCACCGTGAATCAGAGCTGACGCTCAATGAGGGTTTATGCTTTAACAGTAGATAAAAGGCAGAAGAGGAGGTGGAAGAGGAGGAAAGGGAGAGGGTGTAAAAGAAAGGGAGACGAGGTGGAAGAAGAGAAAAGGGAAAGGAGGTGGAAGAGGAGAAAAAGGGAGAGGAGGAGGAGGAGGGGAGAGAGAGAGAGAGAGAGAGAGAGAGAGAGAGAGAGAGAAAGGGTGGAAGAGGAGGAAAGGGAAAGGAGGTGGGGGAGGAGGATAGGGAGACGAAGTGGAAGAAGAAAGGAGGATAGGGAGACGAAGTTGAAGAAGAAGAAGAAGAAGAAGAAGAAGAAGAAGAAGAAGAAGAAGAAGAAGAAGAAGAAGAAAAAAATAGGGAGGTGGAAGAGGAATAAGAACAGGAGGATGTGGTAGAGCAGGAAGAGGAGGAAGAAGAGGAGGAGGTGGAAGCGGAAGAGGAGGAGGAGATGGAAGCGGAGGAAGAAGAAGAGAATGAGGTGGAAATTGAGGAAGAGGAATTGGATTAGGTAGTATAGGGGGAAGAAAAGGAGGGGGAAGAGGAAGAGGAGGAAGAGGAAAAGAAAGAGAAGAAGCTGGTTAATACAACATAACATACCCCATTCTACGTCGTACTTCCTTGTAGGCGGTGTCACCCTGCTGTACCATCGCACTACTGTACCACCACCCTACTGCAGTGCGCTGTACTACTAAAGTCAAACATATGACATGTGCCCCTACAACTACCTACCTGACCGAATGCACAATACCCGCTTTCAACTTTCACTGTTCGTTTTGGTATCTTTACCTTAAATGTCTATCAAACCGCCACTTCAACAAATGTCAATATTTCCCTCCAACACAAAGAACGACCACAGTACTGTATTTCTTGTTGCACACAGTAAAACTGTCACAGTGCACAGATTGTGTGATCTCCGGCCTAGAAAACTAGCAAGCCTGTATAGGAACCTTATGCCATCCTGCTAGGGATTAGCACACGGTGTCGCAGGCAGTTTGTAACTAGCATAATGAAAGTAGCATTGCCTGGTTACCCACTATCGGGGAATGCTATAGGAATACACATATCGTTTTTTTGCAAATGTTATTGTCTTAAATGTTTAGTTTCCTGTGTGGTTCTTGCTTGAATTAAGTGTTATGGCAAAGCCATCTCGTGGAAAGTCCGAACCGAAAGATCGCTGAGTGGATTTCGTTTGCATGCTGACCACTCCTGGTTTTGCGCGGCCCGTGGCGAGCGAAATGCTCAATATACGGAAGTGAGGATGTGAAGCAGCCATGTGTAGGAGGTGGCGATTCCTTGGGTGAGCCCAGTACCAGAGCGCTATGTGTCGGCTCTGCAATTATGGAAGCCTCCTTGAATGGCGGATAATGCCCATGGACTGCCCCTGCCTTCCATCGAGGGCTGACCATGATGCCTTCGACCGTTCTAACGTGACCAGCTGGGATGTAGACAGCACCACAACAATGAGAGTCGAAAGTCCTTCGAAACACCCGGGAAGGTTAACCCGGTCAACAAAAAACCCACAGAAGTCGGACGTGTCGGCCTACGGGCGCAAAACAAGGCGGGAAGTGTTCTTCTTTCTACAAATGAAGCAGCTATGTATATATCTGTGTACAGATATGTCATGCTTTGGCTGAGAGCTTTTAACACGCTCGCGCTTAAACTCTCTCGGGGTAGAGGGATAATTTCACGCACCTGTCAGTTGGACATGTTGCCGAATCACATCCATCCGTTGACATTGAGTTACTGAGGTCTGCCCTTGGCTTGTCAAATGGGTTGCGACAGTCCTTTATGAGCGAAAAACTGCACTGCGTATGGATTCCTGGATTTCTTACCCCTGTACTATTACACCTGGGCTGCCACAGGGATCTGTCATGTTCCCAGTGCTCTTTAATGTCTACACCAGTAAAGTCGATGTGCTGGTGTAGAGACAGGGAAGAGACAGGAAAAGTTTGGCTGTAGATTTACAGATGGCAATAAACAGAGTGGCGTAGTGGTGCAGGGACGCAGGGGCCGTTATAAACCCAAACAAGACATCGAGTGTGTGGTACTCCCTGGATAACCGGACAGTGAAGGCAGATGTCCCATGTATTATATTCAATGGATGTCCTCTTTGTAGAGAAAGTTAATTGATGTACTTAGGTATCACCTTTGACAGGCGTGTGTCTTTTAATGATTATGTGAAGGCGTTGGTAGGTCCTGGATGGCACAGGTAGAAATATCTATACGTCAGGTGTGTGATCTAGAGACCACCAATCGTGAAAAAGAGTGGGTTAAAGTACCGGAAGACATGTCGGACTGGCACAATTTACTATTAACACTGGGTCATGAAGTGCAGAGAATGGGCGGCAACCGCGTAGATATTGAGATGCAATAATTGATCCAGAGTAACACACACCAAGGTGACGTAGTGATCTACACCGATGGGTCAGTGGTGAGAAACAGACGTAGTGGTTGGGGTTTCATTGCGAAGGCTAATGGACAATTCTTGAAAAGGGAGAGTCTGGCGTATGAAACTACGACCCCCAGCATGAGAATGGAGGTGGAAGCTGTAACAGCGGCCTTTTGATGGTTGCAACTAACATTGCATTCATTACGAACTCAAGGAGTATGCTCAGTAAGGTGGTGAAAGAAATGTTCCGTGTGCAATGGCTGTTCTCGCATCAGGGGTCACAGACGGTGAGAATTTTATGGATTCTTTTGCCCTGGCCATGCGTGATTGCGGAGGAATGAACAGGCTGATAGGCTGGCAGGGGATGCACCTCTTGGTGGTAGATTACCTATGGACAAGGGAGAAGTGGTCGAGCGCCTGTGGGACCAGATGGAGAAGGTGGGGGAACAGATTGAGAGCATTTATGTGGAAAGAATGATATTGCGGAGGTTCGTCAGGGGTTCTGGAAGAATCTCAAACCTGAGAGGTAAGACAAAGAAAACTTTCAATCAGACAGCGGTGGAAAAGATTAGTGTATGACTCTTCGCTGGCTATTGAACAAGGAGACGGAGTGCGTATGGGAATGTCCTGAGTGCAGTGATGGTTCTTACCTCAATTCAACTCAACTCAATTAAAAATAACTTCTTCAGGCAACGAGAGTTAACAGTAACTTTAGACCAAAGCAGAGGACGCCAAATTGTGCATTAAACTCACGCAATTCTCGAGGGGATGTGGTCCGATTACCTCGTTACTGACGTCAGTATAAAACTAACAAGCCGAACAGGTAAGTACAGACGTCCGCGCGAGTACTCAAGCAACATGACGTCGAGTAACCACGGATATTTCATCGACCGAACTTTATTCTTAGGTTCTAAGGGATGTCCTGGCGTTGCCCGCTTCGCTTCAGCAGTTGCCCAGTAGAGGGTAGAAATTTTCATAAGAACTGGTGGATCCTATAGGGTATATTTTTAATGACTGTGCAGCGTTTGAAAATATTGCCGGTCCAAGTTTTGCATTCACCCTCTGTAAAGTTCATGCAACATAACAGGTAAATACAAAACTTGGACCGACAATATTTTCAAACCCTGTACAGTCATTAAAAATACACCCTGCTGTCGGCGTGTTTGAAAGGATTAAAAGGCCCGCTCTTAAACTCCCGTTGCGCTAATGGCGAGGTAGTTCATAAATAAACAATAAACACACATGTATTGTCTGCCGCTAATAGAAGTGAGAAGAAGGGAGTAGAGGGCTATGCCTAAAGGACGCACTCATTCATTTGTTCGTTCGTTCGTTCGTTCGTTCGTTCGTTCATTCATTCATTAATTCAGTGGCATGTATGTTCTTTGCAAAGCCTCGCTCCCATAACACTCTCCCAGAAAACCTCTCGATCATAAGCAAGATGTCCCGCGTCCGATACACCCATCTGGAGATCATACGCCACATCCTGCACCCATCTTTTCTTTGGCCTTCCTCTTCCTCTCTTCCCGGGCATATACCCCTCCATTATTGTTCTCTCCAAATTTTAATGACGTTTCAAGTGACCAAAATATTTCAACTGTCTTTGTTTTATCGTCTTTAATAGCCAATCTTCTTCAGTATTCAGCTCTTGAAGTATGGTAGCGCAGCTACTGGTAGAGTCTCCCATGGCGGACAGGTCAAGGGGTGGGGACCAGACGAAGAGAGACATAAACCTGCTGCCTTGTAGGTAGACTGTACAGGGAGTGAGAGCAAACGCGAAAAACAATGTTTGTCGAAGAAGGAAGCTCTTTCTAGCAACTCTATGCTACCAATGCCAAACCTGGACAATGAGAGAAAAAGAGAAGGAAAAAACAATACACCAACGGAAATACAATTCTTGAGAAGAAAACGCAACGTATCAAGGAGGGAGAAAATCAGAAATGATGAAATCAGGACTACACTTGGGGTAATGGCAGCGCTGAATTTCATTAGAAAACAGCCAGTGAAATGGTTCGACCACATAACTAGACTGCCAATTGACAGTATATCACAACAAGCATGTACAGACCAAATGGAATCAGAAGAAGAGGCCGACAATGTAAACGATGGACAGAGGGAATAAAAGAATCCATGGGAATTTCGGTATATGAAGCCCATAAACGGACACTCTCCCGCTGTTTATGCTTCACCTCGACCATTCAAGGTACAAAACTAGCAAAATGAAATGGGATGCCGAGGAAGTGGGATGCACTGAGCCACAGGTTTGACGAAATAGTGCAAGGTAGCTCGCTTAATGACGCCCTTATGATGTACAAGAAAACAAAAAGATGATAACCTTCAACACACAGTCGTCTAACGCGTCGGTCGCTCAAAACGTATTCAGCCAAACAAGGATACAGATAAATAACTTTTATATTTTCATGTAGTGTTTTTCATGTAGTTGTGTGTCAGTTTGTGTTTGTTCTGTGCTGACGAAGGCTTTGGCAGCAAAGTCCATTTTGTTTCTTATAATCGTCTTCTAGTAAAGCTTACAATCTTCTTCTCGTTTTCTGGTGATTAATTCAACACAAAGAGAAGATACTTCAAGACTGAGATCAATATACGGGGAAGGCATTACGAGCAGCAGGAGACCGTGATACTATTCTCCATTGGCAGGTTTGGGGCAGATGAGAGAGAAAGACGATAAACATATGAAGTCCCACCAGAAGGTGATAGTGACAACACCCCCTCCCACCCACTCTCGCCCCGCCCCACTCCGAACCGTCTCAAAAATGTCTATCCAATGCGATTGTTCTATGGAGTGCAAAAAGCGGCATGCGATACGAGCTATTGACCAAACACCCCGGACACTCAATATACAACAGGAGAACGCTGAAGAAGTCCTTAACAAACAGAAAGCTCCTTCTAACAAAGCTGAAGATGTCCTTAAAAAACAAATAACTCCTTCTAAAAAAACAGCCTTTTCGAAAACAAAATTGATGAAGCATGCATTCAAGAGACACACCTCAATGCCCTGGGCAGATTTTCAGTCAGAAAGTATCCGGCACCACACAATAACAACATTCCTTTCCAATTTTGAAATATTGTCAGAACAGCGGTTGATACGGCCTACTTGTTATGGTTTATTATATGGTGTGTATTTCTAACTCCTAATTTTCTAATCTCCAATCGCGACTAACCACTTGAACTGACCTCTCTGGGAAAGGTCTTGAAATCACCGTCCTCATTCTGCATTGGGTGGGCTTGCCTTCTATGCTCGGGCGAACCTCCCCAAACACTTCCACGGCCAGATCCGACCAGAGCTCGGTAAGCTGGCCACATTTGCTCCGGCTAACTCACCTACCACTTTGACGTAGACTAGCACTCGACGAAATGGTCGCTTTTGATCAGATCTACCTCATCTACTATTTGACGTAGATTAGCACTCGACGAAATGGTCGCTTTTGATCAGATCTACCTCATCTACTATTTTGACTTTGATTAGCACTCGACGATATGGTCGCTTTTGATCAGACTTGTATCACCGACTACTTTGACGCAGGCTAGCACTCGACGAAATGGTCGCTTTTGATCAGACCTACCTCATCTACTACTTTGACGTAGATTAGCACTCGACGAAATGGTCGCTTTTGATCAGACCTATATCACCGACCACTTTGACGCAGGCTAGCACTCAACGAAACGGTCGCTTTTGATCAGACCTGTCTCATCTACTGCTTTGACGTAGATTAGTACTCGACGAAATGGTCGCTTTTGATCAGACCTAACTCACCTATCAGTCCTATCACTTTGACGTAGACTAGCACTCGACGAAATGGTCGCCTTTACTAGGGAGTAACGCTACCACTTGGATGTCTAGATTGAGACTGGGACTCTAATACTCCACGAATTGGTCGCCTGTGCTCGGAGTAACTCTATCACTTTGATATCTAGATTGAGACTCGTACTCCTATGTTCCACGAAGTGGTCGCCTTTGCTAAGGCCAACGTCCTCTAATCTATTAGACTATCAGTGATATACTATCACTTTCCCAGAAAGTTTCCGAGCTTGATGCAGCAACCACTCAAGCCCACCCAATTTTTGTTGAAAAAGTTAAAATAATACACAACGCTATCTGAATTAACAAACATCTCTCAATAAACATCAATAAGAAACATTTAACTCAACCCCTGGCCACAGGCACGATTTTTTTAACCATGAAACAAATTTTCCCCAAAACCAGAAGTTACTCTTACCTTAAACGCTTCCGGAAATCCGTTAATGGCTTACTAGAATCAAGATGCCTGGTGACACACATTAAAACAGTCACAGCTTTGTCTGTACATGGAGGTTGCGGTAATCGACCTGAACACAGCCGCTGACTGCACGCGAACCAGATGTGGGCCGTATTACGTCCTGAATAATTCCTAGCATATAAGTTTTCTAGACACGCCGTGCCGGGGGACTGCGGCTGTGTGAGTGTCGTCTATGGGAGACGGGTGACAGAAAAGGTGCGGCCCAGAGAAGGCGCGGGGTCTATGAGACGAGAGATGGTTCGGTGACAGGTGCTGTTGTCTTGCGGTCGAAAGGTTACCAGCGCACTGGTGAGAGGCAGTGTCAAAGTCATTGAGAAGCGGGATTTAAATTTAAAAATAAACAAAAATTCTCCTTTGCTAAAAACCTCATGTTAATTGTCTCAGCAATTTTACGATCTGTAGATTCGGTTCCGCCGGTCTCCATGATGAAGGGTGTTACACGGGCGCTGTTCGTAATCCCGCTTACCCGCGTTCGAAACACAGATGCGTGCGATTTGGCAGCAGACCACCTTGATTTGGTTTTTTTTTAACGAAATGGTATGGGTGCAGGTTGTTCAGAAAGCAATGGCAAACTAAAAGTTAGTTGCATATCCTGTACAGGAAGTTGCAATCAAACCCAGCATTTTGTGGCTGCTCGTGTTGTCTTGGCAAGTTTACGTTCAGTAGTTTGCCATTGCTTTCTGAACGACCGGCACCCATACCATTTCATAACCGCGTCTGTAACATCTTTGCCGGCAATGGCAAACTACTGAACGTAAATTTGCCAAGAGATCATTCATTCATTCAGTAGCATGTCCTTTGCAGAACCTCGCTCCCATAACAACCTTCCGGAAAACCTCTCGATCAAAAGCAAGATGTCCCACGTCCGACACACCCATCTGGAGATCATCCGCGACATCCTGCACCCATCTTCTCTTTGGCCTTCCTCTTCCTCTCTTCCCGGGCATATACCCCTCCATTATTGTTCTCTCCAAACTTTCGTGACGTTTCAAGTGATCAAAATATATAAATTTTCTTTGTTTTATCGTCTTTAATAGCCAACCCTCTTCAATATTGAGCTCTTGAAGTATGGATGCATTAATTCTTTTCTTTACCCAAGTGTCGTGTCCTTCTTTACAGTATTTTCCTCCTTTTTAATATTCTGGAGAATCCACCAGCTTCCGTCCAACACACTCCATCAGCCCGTGGACACCTTTTCCTGTCACTCTCTCACTGTCGTACTATGCCCCCTCTCATACTTCTCCAACGCAACATACTCAACAACTCTTGCTTCTAACAATTAATAAAGATTAATTTATTAAAAGAAAAGTGTAACGTATATGAGACGTGTATGTGAAGAAAATGTGTGACGTGTTCTATAAAGTGTGTAGAATCGGACTCTCAGACAACAACCCAGTCAGCTGATCCCAGCAAGGATAGACCACAGCACGTTACGTCAGAACATGTACATCTCACCCAGTGCCGAAACCATCCTGCTGGATACTGATTTGCCTCTGTAGACCTCTGGTAATCCCATTTCATGATCATCCGAAATAGACACCGGTGGTATTAACAGTTAATCATGGACCGGTTGCACCCTACACAATGTCCGTTCCTATCGTTCCTAAAAAAATGCACAAGTCCTTTGTAGTGTGTACACAGTTATTAATGTTAATTGTTAATGTAATTGATCCTCACTCGTGTCTATCTAGCCTCACGTATCATGTCTTGTGTTCTATTACATGAGATTATATCACACTAGGTAACTATTATAATTAATGTTCTCAGTTAGTTACTACTGTCTGATGCTGTGTGGTGCATCAGTAATCATCACCCCTCTTTGGTGAATCATCTTCCTTCTAGCTTTAGTTACGTTCTGTACGCAACTTTATTGACTGTTCCACTGGTGTTCTTCCGAATGGGATTTGAACCTTTCCTAAAAACTTGTTGAGTTTCCTCGGATCTGGTAGGGAACCTAGGATAGAAACAACACATCTGGTGATAGTACTAGTCACTGATCCTATCGGCTGAGTGTAAGCCTATTGCCTTGCTTAATGATCTTTAGCTAACTAAACTATGTCATAGAGCAGATTAGCTACCCACCTAGGGCCGAATCAGGCTATGACAAGGAAAGACCAATACAGAGTGCAACCTCAGTATTCTATTCACCTTAGCAGAGCCAATATCACTATTCTACTCTAACTAGTTTTCCACTAACAGTGCTAATCATCACACTATAGTTTTAACAAGGCTACAGTCTATATTAATTAGAACTAATATTATAATAGGTTATACCTTAAATGGCACTACTGCAGTCCTATCAATCATATCTACATCTGCCATTATAGGCACGTGTAAAATTAAGTCACTAATTAACACACGGTAGATATTATTTCCACTAAGCACTGCAGTGCCATTGCACTCCGACTAGAGCCACATTTCCAAGTCCCCCTAGTTGGCCCCAACTCGGGTTTATATGGCAAACTACCAAAGTTGGCCACGTGACGTTATCCTTTATGCCCCCACACAGGTGGCACATTGGCAGATCATCCCCTGTCAGGGATCCATCCCCCCTCTGGCTCCATCAAGGTTAGATTTGGCATCACTGGTTTAGACATCCAAAACAATCTAGAGAGTTACTGTCGAGTTCCAACAAAGAGTTTCGATACCAAGCTGCCAATCATGGTTTTCCAAACACCCTTACATTGTGCACGTGACGTTGTTGATGTCCGGCAGGTGTTCCACTGTATCCCATAACAAGCCCTCAACTTTATGTCATGTGGTGACAGTCAAATCCGCCATTCCGTTTGATGTCGGGAAATACCAAATGACAGTCTCACCGTTTTCTCCCTAGTCGGGCACTTCCGACCTGTTGATAAACTGTCAATCTTCTGTTCAGTGGTGACAATCCCAGCCGCCATTTCGCCTGATGTCCGGAACTATAAATGACAGACAGGGCTGTTCCATGTACTGAGATGGGCAATTCTATGTGATTCTATCTGTTATTGAACTGTCAACGCGGTGTCTGATTCAGCGCACTCACTTCCCAATGTTTACTATTTGCTGACCCGATGTAACTCGTGCAGCTGTATTTACTCTGTTAGTTAAAATCGCTGTGACCTAGAAAATATCCCGTTAATCAAACTTCTGTATTTTCATTATCTGGTTAACTCATGGCGATCTCGTGACACCAAGATATTCTTAGAACCCGTTTATAACATTTATGTTCAAAGACATGTATGCGCTGTTCAGCTTGTTTAGTAAGTGTCCAGGTCTCACGGACGTATGTTGCAATGGGAAAGATCCATGCTCTTAAATATCTACTCTTAATAATTTTATCTGTCCCACTCCACAATTTATTCAGTTGTTTTAGAGATCATCCACAGCAAAGAAACAAACAAAAAACATTAAATCCTGGAGTTGACTGCTGCGTCATGTAACAGGATATGCAACTGACTAACTAGTTTGAACTTCCCGGCCTAAAGGTTAGCGACTTTTCTCCGTAATCTCGTATACTCTCGTAAGTAACGTAACGACGGTGAGAATCAGCAGTGGTTCGAATCGCGTCGGTAACTTACGGGGTATGTGAGCCAGCTGCTCAGAAAGCAATGGCAAACTAGTGAGCGTAATCTTGCCCAGAAATCAACAATCAGCTGAAAGATGCTGATGTTGACAGCGATGTCCTGTAAAGAATATGCAAACATTTTATTTAACTAGTTTGATACTGAAGTTAGCCCAGGCTTGGTGCTATGGGGAGGTAAATCTCCATGTTACAAGACGGCTAGATGCCAGGTATTCAGTTTGCTATTGCTTTCTGAACGACACGTAACGTTGAAGTCCAACTGACCGGTGTAGGGTTTGAACCCCGGACAATGGAGTGCAGGTTGAAAGATCTTCACAAAAGTGCTGCATGTCCTTTGTAGGACGTAGCGATCAAGCCCAGGCTGATATTCTAGGCACTTTTACTTTCACTAGTTTGTTATTTCTTCCTTAACGAGAAGTCAACGATTAAGTTCAACTTAATGTCGGTGCGGGCGTTGAACCTCCATCAGCGCATAGGAAGTTTTAGAGCGAGGGGACTTATCCTTTCGGCCACATCCACTCTTTAAGTTTAAAAATAAAAACAGGAACCTGTTTTTAGTCTGTGCTTTGACAGAGCCTTCGTATTTTCTAGGTCTGAACACATGGAGGAGTTGAGTTGAGCTAAGAGCCGACATCCCTGCATTCAGGACATTCCCATAAGCGCTTCATCCCCTCGTTCAACAGCCAGCGAAGAGTCATACTGCTAATCATTCCCACCGCTTTCTGATTGAAAGTTATCCTCGTCTTCCTTCTCAGTTTTGAGATTCTTCCAGGACCCCTGCCGATCCCCGGCAATCTCATTCTTTCCACATATGGGTTCTCAGTCTGTTCCCCCGCCTTCTCCACCTGGTCCCACAGGCGCTCGACCACCTCTCCCTTGTCCATAGGTAATCTACCGCCAAGAACACACGGTGGAACAGGTAGAAAGTCTTTTCCTCTCCTGGGTACGACGAATGCAGGCGTCGAAGCCTCGTCCAACCGTGTTCATGACATCACCAGCGTAGCTCCCTAAGTTTACAGTGAATCCACGAATGTTTGGATGGTTGAAAAATTCTTGGGATGACTCTTTAAGTTGCGTTTATGGCAGCGAGGCTGGTGTACAGATTAATTATCTTCCCGAAGTACCATTTCCACGGGAATTATGTTGCATAAATCTCCTTCCCCTCTCCAAACTCTGAAACCAGAGGGGTGTGCAGGGCCAGTACTGTAAAGAATAGAAAAACACCCAGTGAGACAGCACGGACGATGGATATACTGTGTTTGAGTGCAACCCAGCTTCTCTAACAGACGTTTATCGATACCTCGAAGTGAGAAAGAAATAACAGTCATAACATCTGATGGAATTAGAAGACGAATACCATGGACAGATCGAAAACCAATGAGCAAGTCCTGCAAGAAACAAATGAAAACCGTAAAATGATTAGAGATATTAGACGTAGATAGACAAGATTTTATTTTGGGAACGTTATGAGAAATAATAAACCCTAGGACTTGGTGACAACTGGCAAGATTGAGGGGAAAAGAACAGGGAGAAGGCAGAGAAGTAAATATCTAGATGGCTTGGCTACATGGCATAATCGGGAGCAAAACACGGAGCTGATCCACGACTCTGGTGATCGTGTGAGATGACGAAACACGACCGCCCACGCTTATCGGCATGGCACATGCTGATGATATTGACAAGAGTACTACAGACATGCTTCTCTCCTGCTGAAGGGTGTATATGGGCAGCGGGTGATGATGTAAAGGCAGCGAGGAATGGTGTTATGTTGCCAGGGAGGAGGCAGATATATGGGCAGTGTCACGAGATCGCCATGAGTTAACAAGATAATGATAATACGACGTTTGCTTGGCGTAATTTTTCTAGGCCACAACAGTCGTACTAACAGAGTAAACACAGCTGCACGGGTTACATCGGGGCAGCACATATACACATTTGGTGGTGAGTGAGAAGGAATGGATACACCGAGTTGGCAGTTCATAAACAGTTAAAATCACATAGCCTTGCCCGGCTCAGTACATGGAACAGCCCTGTCTGTCATTTATAGTTCCCGACATCAGACGGAATTGAGGTTTTGACTGTCACCACATGACAGAAAGTTGAGGGCTTGTTATTGAAAACAGTGGAACACCTGCCGGACATGAACAACGTCACGTGCACAATGTAAGCTTGTTTGGAAAACCATGATTGGCAGCTTGGTATCGAAACTCTTTGTTGGAACTCGACAGTAACTCTCTAGATTGTTTTGGATGTCTAAACCAGTGATGACAAATCTAACATTGAGGGAGCCAGGAGGGGGATGGATCCCTGACGGGGGATGATCTGCCAATGTGCCACCTGTGTGGGGGCATAAAGGATAACGTCACGTGGCCAACTTTAGGAGTTGCCATAAAAACCCGAGTAAAACTCGGCCAACGAGGAAAACTTGAAAATGTGGATCTAGGCAGACATGCTTGTCACTGCAGCAGTTAGAACATCTAACGTGTGAAGGAGATATTTGATTTAGTTTACACGAGCCTGTATGGCTACCATTAGATGTAATTTAGTGTAAACTGCAGTGCCGTAAGGTATAACCTATTATATATTCGTTCTAATTAATATAGGCTGTAGCCTTGTGAAAACCAAGTGTGATGATTAGCACTGTTAGTGGAAAACTAGCTAGAGTAGGGAAGTGATACTTGGCTCTGTTAGTTGAGAATAGATTAGTGAAGTGTTGATAAGCTTTACTAGTTGAGAATTGAGTAATGAGGGATAATTGGGATCTTCCCATAGGTGTCCCTGGTGGGCGGGGTTCCGCATTCTGTTTGCTGATATTTTTTGTCTTGGCCTGATGATAACCTATGTGGTCAGTTCATCTGTCCCTGATAGGTTCATTATATTTTCTGAGCGAGGCCGATGGCCCACGATCATCTAATAGAGATCAGTGACGGGGAGGCTATCACCAGTTGTATGATTTATTTTACAGGTTCCTCTGGTTGGAATGAAGAACCCGGACCCAATGTAACATCCGATCCCGGATAAATTATGATGTAGAGAGATGGGCCAGCAACTTTCGCAACGGAAGAAGTTAATACACATTGCTCGGTGGAGTCTAATGGTATATGTATCCTACATGAGTGAATACCAATCGTTAACACCCCTGAAGTGATGGAGGTTCAGCCCATGTGGAACTAGATCAGTAGGGACTGATGTTCACAGTAGATGAAACCAAACATTGAAGTGTAGTTGTTCCACGTATCAAGGAAATCAGAACTTTCAGACTATCTAGTGAATAAAGCAAGCCATTTTATTCTAGATACATTAACTGTTTAATAGTGAGAACTAGTGAACATTTATCAAGAGACAAAAAGACTTGTTAGTAGGACAGTGTTCCATGGTTGTTTTCACTGCGCCGGAATTATGAAGCCGGAGTTTCTATAAACTATTAGGAACAGTTGCGTTAGGAAATATACTAGTATTTTCCACGGATTATATTTACATGAGATTCAGATCTCATGGTCATCAGAGTTCCTGGAGGAGGACATGTCTGGAGAGAAGGATACGACTTCGGTGAGGTTTTTCGTACTGACTCGAATGATGTCGTGTGATCCTTGCCATGATGTGTACACTATGATCCTGAACTTTGAAGGCTGACATACACATTTATGTTATAATACACGACACACATTTTCTTCGCATACACGTCTCATATACGTTACATTTTTCTTTTAATAAATTAATCTTTATTAATTTTTAGAAGCAAGAGTTGTTGAGTATGTTGCGTTGGGGAATTATGAGAGGGGGCATAGTACGACAGTGAGAGAGTGATAGGAAAAGGTGTCCATAGGCTGAGGGAGTGTGTTGGATGGAAGCTGGTGGATTCTCTAGAATATTGAGAGGGAAAAAAATATTATAATGTGGGTGTCGACTCTCCTCACTCCAGGGACGACACTTTAAGGGAGGACACGACATTATTGGGTGCTCGTAAACGGAATCTTTGGACAGCGGGATCTCTCGTAAACGGAATCTTTGGACAGCGGGATCTCTCGTAAATGGAATCCTTGGACAGCGGGATCTCTCGTAAACGGAATCTTTGGACAGCGGGATCTCCCGTAAACAGAATCCTTGGACAGCGAGATCTCCTGCAAGCAGGAACCTTTGACAGTGGGATCTTCTGACAACGGGGTCTTTTGACACGGGATCCTTAGTTATAAGAGGGAGATATCATTTTGGAGAATCCAGCTAGAGTGAATGTGGATAGGGGTTAGGACAAATATCTTACCTGTTCACACTTCACACGTCTGCATAGGTCTGTGGTCCTGATTCTACTCTTGTCACTGAGTGAATGTGCTGTGCGTGGTTATATCTAGATTTATAGTACTTGTTCATATATCTGTATAGTAATTTGCAGTTATATTGTACTCGACCTGCTAGCTTACCTCTCTGTATAATGGCCACCCCTAAACTAACCACGTTAGAATTAAAGGCAAAGGGGGAAGAAATGGGACTGTCGGGTTCTGCTCTAACGGATTACATACAGGAAGTGGAGAGAGAGTATCGTCAAGCAGAAAGGGAAGATCGAAAGGCCGAGTTGGAATTGAGAAGGATCGAGTTGTAACAAGAAGCTAAGAAATTGGAAGCTGAGCAAGCAGCTAGGACATTAGAAGCTGAGCAGGCAGCTAGGAAACTTGAAGTTGAGGAAACGGCTAGGAAACGGGAAGCGGAGCAGGAGGCTCAGAAAAGGGAGCACGAGTACCGGATGAGGGAACTCGAGTTGAAGAGTCAATCTAAGGTAGAAACTGAGGGAGCAGTTGGAGGTTCCTCCATCCCAGGCTCAAAACCAGTAGGTGGACATGGGTACCATGCTATGAAGTTTCCTTTGGCGGTCTACGAGGAGGACAAAGAGAAGATTGACCAGTACCTTCAACGCTTCGAGGCCATGTCTGTTGCTATGGGTCTGGAGCGTAACAAATGGAATCTTAAACTATCCCAGGGTTTACGCGGGACCGGATACGAGGTCCAGGACATGAGAACAATTATGACGAGTTAAAGACGGCTCTGCTGAAACGATTCGAGGTTACGTCACATACCTACCGGAAAAAATTTCGAGCAGCGAAACGAGAACCAGGAGAGTTGTTTGCCACCTACAGTTTGCGTCTAAAATCTTATCTCCATAAGTGGATGGATTTGGCTGGGTTCGCACATGACTATGAGAGTCTGGAAGAGCTCATGGTGGTCGACCAGCTGAAGAAGCAAATGTCTAAACCTCTCAGGACGTTCCTGGGAGAACAAGGAGCGGAACGTATTGACCTCGTGACTAAATTAGCAGAAACGGTTCGTCGAGGTACATGGGGAGGCAGGGAAAAACCTTTCCACCAACACCAAAAGTCAGAGAAACATGACAAGAAGAAAGCCAAAAACTCAGGAACCAAAAAGTGGGAACCTTATGTGCAAAAAATAGAGGATAGTTCAGAGAAGAAGAAGGAGGGAAGCAAGAGCACTTCAAGCTCTACACCTAAACGACCGTGGTCGGAGAAGTGGTGTTCAATTTGTAAGTCACCCTCTCACAATACGAGGGACTGCAAATCGAAGGCTAAGAACCCTCACTTCGCAGCATGTCAAGTGACTTCCAAGGAGGTTGTCACGGAAAATGCCAAGGTCAACAAGGAAGCTCGCCACCAGGAGAGCTCACTCAAGTCCGGCACTAGAAAATCTAGGACAGGGAACTGGTGCAACCAATGCAAGTCAAACACGCACAATGCTATTGACTGCAGGGGAAAGTCAGGAGACACTCAATTCGTCGTGTGCCCGGGGAAACCTAAGGTGGAGCCCACCGAACAGGTCGAGGCCGAGGAAGAGACTCCAGACCAGGAAAACCACCTGTAGTGGAATTGGTAGAGGTTAACGGTCGTCAAGTGGAGTGTTTATACGACACAGGACTGGACGGGGAGGCCGTGATTTCTGCGGATCTGGTACATCCAGAACAATTCACAGGTGAAACCTTGGATATACAGCCTGCACAGAAGAGTGCTGTAACCATGAAGTTTCCCATTGCTAATGTGGAGATTCGCTCAAGGTACGTCACCGGCACCATCAAGGCCGCTGTATTGACCGATCCCATTTTTCCAGTCATCCTAGGTTGCCGGTATGTCTTTCTGGGAATGCCCAGGGAGCCAATCCATATGGGAGCAATGCAGACTCGCTCTCAGACGAAAACGGAAGAGGCAGACGCAATTGTGACTAACCCAATGCCGGGGGAGCTACGAACTGCCCAGAGTGAGGATGATACTTTACGTCCTTGCTACAGAAAGCTGCAGAAAAGTGCTGATCCACCAGGACGGGGGCAGTACTACATGAAGAATAGGATACTCTACAGGAGAGCAGGAAGGGGAGACAACCTATACGGTCAGTTGGTCGTCCCGAAAGCTCACCGTTCCCAGATTCTTCATATGGGGCATACCATCTCCTTTAGTGGACATATGGGTATTTCCGCCACCATGCAGCGGATTTCCTGCCACTACTATTGGCCGGGAATGACAGATGATGTGCGTCGGTATGTGAAGTCATGCCCTGAGTGCCAAAGGGTGGCACCGAAACACTGGACAGCACCGGTGGTGTTGGGTGAGATGCCCATCATGAACTCTCCTTTCGAGAGGGTAGCCATCGATATCGTGGGTCCACTTCCCAGGACTAGGAAGAGGAACATGTATATACTCACAATGGTGGATTGCTGTACAATGTGGGGTGATGCTATACCGTTGACCACGATTGACTCGAAAAGAGTGGCGGGCGCACTGATGGAGGCCTTTACCAGATTAGGCTTTCCGGATCAAATTCTGACGGACAATGGATCTCAGTTTTGTGGAAAACTCATGGAGGAGGTATTTAGGGTGTTTCACTCTAACCACATACATACCAGCCCTTACCACCCTTAAGCCAATGGACAAGTAGAGCGTTTCAACGGCACGTTGATGACAATGCTCAGGAAACTAGCGCAGGAAAAACCTGATAGGTGGGATGAATATATCCCAGCAGCACTCTTTGCCTATCGGGAAGTTCCTCATGGCTCAACAGGACTACCACCCGCTACGTTGCTGTTTGGTCGTCCAATCAAAGGACCGTTGGAAGCCATGTTGAGGAGTTGGACTGAAGAGGGGACGTCAGAAGAAGTGATCTCATCCTATAAATACGTGGAGGAACTGAAAGAAAAAACTCCACAAGGGATGGACTCTGGCAAATCAAAACTTGAAAAAGGCCAGGAAAAGACATGCGGCTTACTACAACCGTAAGTCTAAAGAAAGATCTCTAGAGGTGGGAGATAAAGTCTTGTTGCTACTCCCAACGGGAAACAACAAACTGGAGATAGGTTGGCAAGGACCATTTCCCGTGGAAAGGGTAATATCCAGAACCAACTATCAGATCCGGATCCGGGGAAAGTCAAAGATTTTCCATATCAATCTCTTGCGGAAATACGAAGAGAGACCCGGAGACAAGGCAGCGCACCTCATGGCAATGGCAGTTGCAGTGGAGACGGAAGCGGGAACCAACGAGGGCAGGGAATATCCCTTGGTACACCAGGAAACCTATAGGGATGTACAAGTGAACCCTGATCTGACCTCACAGGAGAGGGAAAAGATAACCCAGGTTCTCAAGTCTCATAAGGAGATACTGACTGATAAACCAGGACGAACGAGGTTAGTGGAGTTCGAGATGACTTTGACCACACAGGAGCCTGTTCGCCAAAAGGTTTACCCAGTGCCATTCTCTAAAGAAAAGGCCCTGGAGGAGGAAATACAGAAACTGCTGGAGGATGACGTGATTGCACCATCCACATCCCCATACAATGCAGGGGTAGTTTTGTTACGGAAACCAAGTGGAGAACACCGGTTGTGTATAGACTACCGACTTCTGAACAGTCACACGCAATTTCAGGTGGAACCTTTGCCGAATCCAACTCAGTTATTCGCTAGGCTCCATAAGGCTCGGTACTTTTCAAAGGTGGATCTGAGTCGGGGGTACTATCAGATACCAGTCAAACCGGAGATTCGACCACTGTTAGCTTTCAGTACACCCAGTGGACACTACGAATTCAAGGTCATGCCCTTTGGACTCAGCAATGCACCTAGTGTGTTTACACGCATGATGAGGACTTTACTAGATCCGTTACAGGATCCATCCATCATCTCATTCATGGATGATATTCTGATTTCCAGTGACAGCTTGGATGACCACTTACAATCCTTGGAGAGAGTGTTTAATAGACTCAAGGAAGCAGGGCTTACTGCTCGTCCAACCAAGTGCATGATTGGTTACCAGACTCTGGAATTTCTAGGTCACACCATCACTCCAGGACACATTGTTCCAGAAGAGAAGAACCTGGAGAAAATCAGAAATGCACCTAGACCAAAAACGAAGAAGGATGTGCGATCTTTTCTCTCGTTGTGTGGGTTCTACCACAAATTTATCCCACATTTCACTGAACTGGGAGCTCCGTTGACGGAAACCTTGAAAAAGGGATTCCCGGACCTAATCATTTGGACACCAGAATGTGAGAATGCCTATAGTCAGTTAAAGGAGGCCTTGGTCAGCAAACCGGTATTACAGCTCCCTGACCTCTCCAAACAATTTGTGTTGAGAACAGATGCGAGTGCGATTGGAATTGGAGCCGCTTTGTTACAGGAAGGAAAAGACGATGCTTCGGTTTTGAAACCTGTGGCATACGCAACTAAGAGACTTCTACAGGCAGAGAGGAATTATTCAACTGTCGAGAGAGAGTGCTTGTCCCTTTTATGGGCAGTGCAAAAATTTCAGCCATATTTGTATGGAGTTAAGTTTCGAGTGCAGTCGGATCATCAACCCCTGATTGTTCCTGGCTACTTCTCAGAAGCTCAACGCCCGGTTGATGCGGTGGTCGTTGTTACTTCAACCCTATAATTTCACAGTGGAGTACATTCCTGGGAAGGAAAATGTTGGAGCGGACTTCTTGTCAAGACACCCAGCTCCTGAAGAAGAGGAATGAATCATCTGGATTAAACTCATGGTGGAGAAGAGTGAGATGGACTACACTCTTAAGAGGGGGCCTATGTCACGAGATCGCCATGAGTTAACCAGATAATGATAATACCGACGTTTGCTTGGCGTAATTTTTCTAGGCCACAACAGTCGTACTAACAGAGTAAACACAGCTGCACGGGTTACATCGGGGCAGCACATATACACATTTGGTGGTGAGTGAGAAGGAATGGATACACCGAGTTGGCAGTTCATAAACAGTTAAAATCACATAGCCTTGCCAGGCTCAGTACATGGAACAGCCCTGTCTGTCATTTATAGTTCCCGACATCAGACGGAATGGAGGTTTTGACTGTCACCACATGACAGAAAGTTGAGGGCGTGTTATTGAAAACAGTGGAACACCTGCCGGACATGAACAACGTCACGTGCACAATGTAAGCTTGTTTAGAAAACCATGATTGGCAGCTTGGTATCGAAACTCTTTGTTGGAACTCGACAGTAACTCTCTAGATTGTTTTGGATGTCTTAACCAGTGATGACAAATCTAACATTGAGGGAGCCAGGAGGGGGATGGATCCCTGACGGGGGATGATCTGCCAATGTGCCACCTGTGTGGGGGCATAAAGGATAACGTCACGTGGCCAACTTTAGGGGTTGCCATAAAACCCGAGTTGGGGCCAACGAGGAAAACTTGAAAATGTGGATCTAGGCAGACATGCTTGTCACTGCAGCAGTTAGAACATCTAACGTGTGAAGGAGATATTTGATATAGTTTACACGAGCCTGTATGGCTACCATTAGATGTAATTTAGTGTAAACTGCATTGCCGTAAGGTATAACCTATTATATATTCGTTCTAATTAATATAGGCTGTAGCCTTGTGAAAACCAAGTGTGATGATTAGCACTGTTAGTGGAAAACTAGCTAGAGTAGGGAAGTGATACTTGGCTCTGTTAGTTGAGAATAGATTAGTGAAGTGTTGATAAGCTTTACTAGTTGAGAATTGAGTAATGAGGGATAATTGGGATCTTCCCGTAGGTGTCCCTGGTGGGCGGGGTTCCGCATTCTGTTTGCTGATATTTTTTGTCTTGGCCTGATGATAACCTATGTGGTCAGTTCATCTGTCCCTGATAGGTTCATTATATTTTCTGAGCGAGGCCGATGGCCCACGATCATCTAATAGAGATCAGTGACGGGGAGGCTATCACCAGTTGTATGATTTATTTTACAGGTTCCTCTGGTTGGAATGAAGAACCCGGACCCAATGTAACATCCGATCCCGGATAAATTATGATGTAGAGAGATGGGCCAGCAACTTTCGCAACGGAAGAAGTTAATACACATTGCTCGGTGGAGTCTAATGGTATATGTATCCTACATGAGTGAATACCAATCGTTAACACCCCTGAAGTGATGGAGGTTCAGCCCATGTGGAACTAGATCAGTAGGGACTGATGTTCACAGTAGATGAAACCAAACATTGAAGTGTAGTTGTTCCACGTATCAAGGAAATCAGAACTTTCAGACTATATCTAGTGAATAAAGCAAGCCATTTTATTCTAGATACATTAACTGTTTAATAGTGAGAACTAGTGAACATTTATCAAGAGACAAAAAGACTTGTTAGTAGGACAGTGTTCCATGGTTGTTTTCACTGCGCCGGAATTATGAAGCCGGAGTTTCTATAAACTATTAGGAACAGTTGCGTTAGGAAATATACTAGTATTTTCCACGGATTATATTTACATGAGATTCAGATCTCATGGTCATCAGAGTTCCTGGAGGAGGACATGTCTGGAGAGAAGGATACGACTTCGGTGAGGTTTTTCGTACTGACTCGAATGATGTCGTGTGATCCTTGCCATGATGTGTACACTATGATCCTGAACTTTGAAGGCTGACATACACATTTATGTTATAATACACGACACACATTTTCTTCGCATACACGTCTCATATACGTTACATTTTTCTTTTAATAAATTAATCTTTATTAATTTTTAGAAGCAAGAGTTGTTGAGTATGTTGCGTTGGGGAATTATGAGAGGGGGCATAGTACGACAGTGAGAGAGTGATAGGAAAAGGTGTCCATAGGCTGAGGGAGTGTGTTGGACGGAAGCTGGTGGATTCTCCAGAATATTGAGAGGGAAAAAAATATTATAATGTGGGTGTCGACTCTCCTCACTCCAGGGACGACACTTTAAAGGAGGACACGACAGGCAGGGAGGCGTGGTGATGTATGGGCAGGGAAGCCTGGTGATATATGGACAGTGAGGTGTGGTGATATCATGGAGGCGTGGTGATATTTAGGCAAGAGGCGTGGTGATATATGAAAGTTACTCATCCGTTTCCTCGTTGTGGACCGGACAATGCGTAGAGTACGTTAGCTGCACAATCAACCAATCATGGATACGTCTACGAAGGGTTTGGGGTGAGTTGGTTGAGGGCATGACCTATGCTTCATTGGGAGATAAAAGGCAGAACGAGAAGAAGCTACCGATACAGCAGGGCACATACATACAGAGTTACAGGAACAGGCAACAGGTTGGTCTCTGTGTCGAAGGGTTTATTGACGCAATTCGTAATCCCGCATACTGCGTTCGCAACACAGCATACCGCTTCGCGTTGGTTTCCATAAAATGAATGGGATAAGTGCGGTCGCTCAGAAAGCAATGGCAAACTATGAACGTAAACTTGCCCAGGTATCAAAAACAGCTAAAAAACAAAATGCTGGAGGTGACTGCTACGTCCTGTAAAGGATATGCAACTTTAAAAAATAATAGCAGTCAGCGTAAGATCACCATACAGTGGATACCATCCCACTGTGGAGTCCCCGGAAACGACAGAGCTGATCGATTGGCTAAGGAAGGAGCAAAAGAAGAACAACCAGATGTGCCTATTACATACCACCAAAAGAAAAGAATGATCAAATCAATCAGAAAGCCACCAAACCTTACTCAAGACGACTACCACGTTATGGACAGACCAGAACAGGTAATTCTTCTGCGCCTCAGAACAGGACACAATAGATTACGCAACCACTTGTATACAAAATTCAAGATTGGTGACTCAGCAATGTGCACATGTGGTTTGGCGTCGCAGACAGCAGAGCACATACTCCAGGATTGCCCAAACTACAACATATCCAGGCGAACCTTCTGGCCTAGAGAGACTATAGTGGAAGATAAACTCTATGGATCGCTGAATGAACTAAAAAAGACTGTTAGATTCATACAAGAGACAACATTGCAGTTATAAGCATATTTCAGGCGAATGAAAGAAGAAGAAGAAGAAGAAGAAGAAGAAATAAGGGTTAGTTGTTTTCTCCGCGGTAGGTAAGTGATTGTCCTGTGTGTACTACATCACTCAGACGGGGTGACGAATTCTGTATGCACCGCCATAAAAGGGATCGGCGGTAACGTCCGCCCGTCCCGTGGTGATGATTCGACCCGTACCGGAACGAATTCGAATTTTTAGAATATTGACCTGGTCTCTCACGTTGACCCAGCCTAACATGTGTACCAGGAAATGTCTTTTGAAGTAAATGCGGCCGGCGTGATCTTGACAATATCTCGGGTTGCCGAGTCATCTATACAAATATGGGGCCGGCACTATATACCCAATGGGTTTTAGGCGTGTGAAATGGTATTTTACTTTGCTTAAAAGTTAGTTGCCTGGTCTGTGCATGAAGTCGAGATCAATCCCAGCATAGTTATGCTGTTGTGATTTACTAGACATTTTTTTTTTTTCGTCCAGTAGTTAACCGCTGATTTCTGAACGACCGACATTCATAACATCGAAATCAACGTAAAGCAGTTTGTTTCCCAATCTTGACATTTAAAAAAAAATATGCAACAGTTGAGGTGTCCGGATTAACACCTGCACAGGAGATTGATTAGTGTCTGGGAGATGCAGTAGTATTTCAGTCCTTTGTTTATTGTGATTAAGTGACCTATGTAGTAATTAGACTATGTGTCTGCCAGAATACCTCATAGTCCATCCTCAGTTTGTTATTCAGACTAGTGTCTGCCAGAATACACCATAGTCCATCCTCAGTTTGTTATTCAAACTAGTGTCTGCCAGAATACCCCATAGTCCATCCTCCGTTTGTTAACCAGCTTAATGTCTCCCAGAATACCCCAGTCCATCCTCCATTTGTTAACCAGCTTAATGTCTCCCAGGATACCCCATCCATCCTCCATTTGTTAACCAGCTTAATGTCTCCCAGGATACCCCAGTCCATCCTCCATTTGTTAACCAGCTTAATGTCTCCCAGAATACCCCAGTCCATCCTCCATTTGTTAACCAGCTTAATGTCTCCCCGAATACCCCAGTTCATCCTCCATTTGTTAACCAGCTTAATGTCTCCCCGAATACCCCAGTTCATCCTCCATTTGTTAACCAGCTTAATGTCTCCCCGAATACCCCAGTTCATCCTCCATTTGTTAACCAGCTTAATGTCTCCCAGAATACCCCAGTCCATCCTCCATTTGTTAACCAGCTTAATGTCTCCCAGAATACCCCAGTCCATCCTCCATTTGTTAACCAGCTTAATGTCTCCCAGAATGCCCCAGTCCATCCTCCATTTGTTAACCAGCTTAATGTCTCCCAGAATGCCCCAGTCCATCCTCCATTTGTTAACCAGCTTAATGTCTCCCAGGATACCCCAGTCCATCCTCCATTTGTTAACCAGCTTAATGTCTCCCAGGATACCCCAGTCCATCCTCCATTTGTTAACCAGCTTAATGTCTCCCAGAATACCCCAGTCCATCCTCCATTTGTTAACCAGCTTAATGTCTCCCAGGATACCCCAGTTCATCCTCCATTTGTTAACCAGCTTAATGTCTCCCAGAATACCCCAGTTCATCCTCCATCCATGACCCAACCTAGACCTATCTCTGCCAGCTCTTATATATTGAGCTCAATCATGACCTCGCAACATCCTCGAATGTACCTCTCTGCAGACCTGATGCTCCAGTACTGGCCTCACACACTCTGCTGGTTTCTGGGCTTGGAGAGGGAAATGAGATGGTCTGCAACACGGTCCCCACGGAGATGTTACATCGGTACTTTGCTGGAAGAACATTACTTTGCTGGGAGAAAAGTCTCTCCATGACGCAGACATCTTAATTTCATTGCATCAAACTTAACAGTAAATTCCAATCATAAAAAGGGCTCACGGTCAACCAACCAATCCAGAAAAAGACACTGCATACAAAGATAGTTTGAGAGTTCAACAGAAGAAGTCATGATGGCAAGTACAGCAATCTTCTCCCTATTCTGTCTTAATAATGTCACAACAACTATAACCCATAGGGGTAGCAAATGTTATACCTCTCCATAGCACAAAGCCTGGGCTGAATTTTACAGACCATGTGTTGCCCATGCAGCATGATCCCTCTCTCAGCCTGTCTAGTTTACTCCAGAGAGAAAGGTAATACCAATGCGGCTGGTACAAGACAAGCTGCAGAAGCTGCCAGACCAGCAAAGCAATGCTATCATTGTCCGCATGTCAGAACTTCAATCCAAGACCAGTTGCCGCACATGCTTAGGGCCTGGTCTATCCTGCCATTTAATCTTAAGGTTGCATTTTCTCGCACCACGATAAGACTTGTACCCTCCCAATTGCACTCCTCCGCCTGAAGCCATTGGCACAACGTGGGGTCTTTTTCCTCACTGAGCGAGTCTATGAGCGCAGGCATCAAATCCTCATCCGACTGCACTCATGGCATCATCACAATAGCGCTCAGTTTGAATATCTGAACAATAATATTTGTTGTTGCTGTGTGCACTCGGACCTCAAGCGTAGTCCACACACACGCTACTTCCAGTGCACTGGACTGATTTTTACATGTAGATTAGCTTTTCCTATTACCAGTATCCCCCATCATGCGGTGAACCCACTCTGGCTTCTTAGGTATTTGTAATTTATGTCCCCAAGTCAGGGACAAGAAGTCAACATTTTAATCTAACTAGCACCAAACAGAGAAATGTATTATTATTACAAATAAAAGTGTAACTAACATACTACACAATGTAAACAGTGGATGAGACTCTTCTCAGCGGACACGCTGCAGATATCTAAACGCACCATCATGTCATGAGGGGTTCACTGACCTCATATATTAATTACATAAAGCAAAGGTCAACACGTACAGGTTCTGACTGTTCTTGTGTTTAATTGCATCAGGAAATACACACCAGACACTACATTCAGTAATACACCTCATATTGTATCTCTCCCTCCCTCCGTGTGTATATGTGTGTGCATGTATGTATGTGTGTATATATGTGAATATATATATATATTCAAAGAGTATGTCTCCACTGAATTAATGTGTGCACACCCATTCCAGTCTCTCATCTGTTCTTTCATTTATACATTTCATGTTAAACTCAGTCTTTGGCTAACAACTATCCAAACAAATCACTCTGTCACCCTGGCAACTTTTTTCCCCTTCAGCTCGCTTTGAACTCAAGCGTAGTCCATACATGTGTTATTACTTCTAGTCCACCGGACTGATTTTTGCATGGATTAGCTTTCCCTATTACCAGTGTCTCTCCGCATCAGGTGAACCCACTTCAACTTCTGAGGTACTTGTAATTCACGTCCCCAAGTCAAGGATGAGAAGTCAACATTTTATTCCAACTGACCGGTGATGGGGATGAACCCACTACCTCGGCATCAGCACACCAGAAGTTTAAGACCAAGTGCTCTTATCCATTCATAAAAGGCATAATAATTACAACCCATGGTGGTAGAGAATGTGACTGATCAGACCAATTTGGGCAGTACTGTTCCACCACAATGGATGCCTGTGAACACATGGTCATTTCCATCATCACGCACCACCTTACATCTCGCAGGCTCAGTGTGTGACCTATCAGTAATAATTTTCTCTGTTGTCTTTATTCCATTCCTGGTCTTTTCCTCCATACAAAGAAATACAGAGAGACTAAAAACACAAGGGAAAAAGAATTAGAGATATAGATTAATAATACAGAGAGGACGCAGGGCTGAAAGAGACAGCAAAGGACAGGATGGCTCTATGTCCCAGTGAGAAATAATGGGTAGAAGAAGGAAGGCGAAGAACAGACAGTGCATCTTAAATAAAAGAAACTAAAGTAATGGACATGAATAATGCCTTATGGTCAATTGGATATATGTTGTTGTTGTCCTCATTCACTTTTAACTCAAGTGTATTCCATACACACCACTTCTAGTAGCATTGGACTGAATTTTGCGCGTGGAATTGCTTTCCCTATTACCAGTGTCCCTCGGCATCAGGCAAACCGACTCCAACTTCAGAGGTACATGTAATTTAAGTGAAGGATGAGAAGTCAACATTTTAGTTCAACTGTCAGGGGTAGGGGTTGAACTTCTTACTTCGGCATAGCACACCGAACGTTTAAGAACAAGCATTCTTATCCATTTGGTAATGCTGACCTCCGACCTGGGTATATGATGTTAATCCAGTATTTGTATCCACTAATCGGGACTCGGCGGATGATGTGATCAATAATACATTGTTAGTTTTTACTTGTATGACCTGTCCTTGTACCTGCTTATCTGCGTCGACCTGGCAGCACAGGTGAATTTTAAAATTACCTGCCAGTAAGAGTAACCACAAATTAGAACTTGCAAATAAATAAGCATATTTTCCACAGAAAATACCACTTAACGAGAATAATTAATTAAACACAAATTGTTCACTCACACACATGTGCCACCCACAACACCAACACTCCAGGTATACAATAGTATTGTCACTGTTATGCCACATTTTAAAAGCAATAATCAGCATTCATATCAATTAAGCTAATAAGAACAATACCATACAATAAAAACTACAGACACACATAAATCAGCACTTAGCCATCACTGACTGGTTCAGTCCAGATCTATCTGCCTCAGAAAATGCTGTTTCAAAACAATGATCAGACTAAGATGAGTTAAATTAGATGCTATATGTGACTAAAAGAGTTAAAAGTAACAGACAGGATGTGTACAAGTAATAGCCATATGTACTATGGACACTACTTTCTGATCTAGCCGGTCAGCTTAAGGTCACCACACAATGGATACCATCTCACTGTTGTGTACCCAGAAACGAGAGAGCTGATCAACTAGCTAAGGAAAGAGCAAGAGAAAAACAACCTGATGAGCAGGTTACCACCAGAAGAAAAGAATGATCAAATCAATCAGAAAGCCACCAACACCAGCTCAAGACAATTACCGTTTTATGGATAGAACAGTACAAGTCATTATTCTGCGCCTCAGAACAGGACATAATAGATTATGCTACCACATGTATACAACATTCCAGATTAGTGAATCAGCCATGGGCACATGTGGATTGGCGTCGCAGACAGCAGATCACATACTCCAAGACTGCCCAAAATACAATATATCTAGGCAAACCTGGTCTAGAGAAACAACAGTAGAAGACAAACTCTATGGACCGCTGGGTGAACTAAACAAGGTGAAGTTTAAACAAGAGATAACATTGCAGATACAGACAAATTTCAAGCGAATAATAGAAGAAAATAGCCATCTGAAGGAGAGAAGATGACAACAAACCTTTATGAGATTTGACCATATGTGAAATAGCAGATGAGCTGTATGGAACAGAATGAGCTCACTAAAGAATCCTTACTGCCAGTTAATCATGAGTCAACAAACTATATAGGCAATATGATGATAGCACCATGGTTCTTCAAGAAATGAACCTTTCAGATAAGCAAAATTGTCACGACATTGGTTCTTCATAAGCTCGGCAAACCGTACAGACAGTATTAAGTTGGAACATTTTCATCAAGAAATAAACCTACAATATAAAATAAAGTTTGGACAGTGTTTTGTCAAGAAATGACAATCAGCTAAACAAAATATTCAGACACTATCTGACCAAAGACTGAACAAACCTGATAAAAAAAGCAATGCCAGCTCATTGCCTCACCACAAACAAAACCAAACAACTAATACAGAAGACAAGGTTACAGTTTATTTGAAGACAACGGTGTGCAGCATGGCACCTAGGCATTGAACAATGTTCTTGGTCATAACCACACCGACGGCCTCCTCCAGGTGGCGCTTGGGGTCTTGTTTGCCCACGTGTTTGATGGCCAGCTGTTCGGGGGTCATAGTTTCCTCCTCTTCAAGTGCCTGGGGGGATACAAACACAGTCTGTTAATGTACTATACCAAACAAGGTATGATACTATACAAAACATGGTATGATACTATACCAAACAAGGTGTCATACTATACCAAACATGGTGTCATACTATACCAAACAGGGTGTTATATTATACCATACAAGGTATGATACTGTACCAAACAAGCTGTCATACTATACCAAACATGATCTGATACTATACCAAACAAGGTATGATATTATATCAAACAAGGTATGATACTATACCAAACAAGATCTGATACCATATGAAACAAAGTATGATACTATACCAAACAAGGTATCACACTACCAAACAAGGTATAATACTATACCAAACAAGGCATGATACTATACAAAAACAAGGTATGATACTATACCAAAAACAGGTATCATACTATACCAGTGGTTCTCAACCGGTGTGGAATATTCCCCCCCCCCACCCCCAGGGGGGAATTTTAGGGTTTCCAAGGGGGGAATTAAGATTATTTCAAGACCACGTTAATACAAGAACCGATTACTTGATATTGTTTTTCCCTTCATACTGTATGGTTCTGTATGTCTCACCCCCCTAAAATTCAATTTATAAAGTAAGTAGACCCACAAATCATGTTTTATGTGGACGTCTAGACTTGTTTTAGTATGTGCTATTAAATTTAGCTTCCATTATTACATATACTGTGTAGTGGCGGGACAGGATTTTTAAATAGGAAATACGAAAGGGAGGAACGACATTCTGAAAATATGGTGAAGGGGGGCACGGGCTAAATTTTAGGTAGGAAGTATGAAAGGGGGGAATGACGTTCTGAAAATATGGTGAAGGGGGGCATGGGCCAAAAAAGGTTGAGAACCACTGTACTATACTAAACAAGGTATCAGACTATACCAAACATGGTGTCATATTATATCAAAACAGTTATCATACTAAACTAAACAAGGTATCAGACTATACCAAACAAAGTGTCATACTATACCAAACAAGGTATTATACTATACCAAACAAGGTATTATACTATACAAAGTGTCATACTATACCAAACAAGGTATTATACTATACCAAAGTGTCATACTATACCAAATATGGTGTCATACTACACCAAACAAAGTGTCCAACTATACCAAACATGGTGTCATACTATACCGAACAAGGTATCATATGATTCCTATGAAGGCATCATACTGTACCACAAAATGCCTGCCTGGTGTAGTGCAGCAGGCAGGTATTTAATGATTACCACAGTATAACGACACGACATGACTGTACCTTGTGGTAGTTCTTGGCCAGCTCCAACATTTCCCCAACCGTGGTCTCGTTCAGGGAACAGTGTTCGGAGTAGTTCTGCAGCTGTAGGCCATCAACCCAGCTCTTCTTGTGCAAGTTTAACAACATCTGAAATACAACACAGCTGGTCAAATTTGGATACAACACAGCTGGTAAAATTTGGATACAACACAGCTGGTCAAATTTGGGGTCAATATAGCTAGTCAAAATTTGATACAACACAACAAAGCTGGTAAAATTTGTATTCATTATAGCTTATCAAATTTGGATGCAACACAACAGTCAGTCAAATTGTGATTCATTATAGCTAGTCAATTTTGGATACAACACAGCTGGTCAAATTTGAATAAAGCACAACTAGTTAAACTGATATAAAATATGTGGTTAAACTTTTATCAATCTCAATATAGCAAACTAAATTAAATGTCAGTTGAGGTGCTACATAGAGCCTGTTCTTTTGTATGGATGTGAAACTTGGACAATGAGCAGTCAAGCTGAAAAACATCTGATGGCTGCAGAAATGTGGTTTCTGAGGAAAATGCAAAGAATACCATGGACAGACAGAAAAACCAATGACCAAATACTACAGGAGACAAATGACAATTGTAAATTGATTAGAGAAATTAGACGTAGACAGTCAAAATTTTTTGGACATGTTATGAGAAGAAATGGATTGGAGAACTTAGTAACAACTGGTAAGATTGAAGGGAATAGACCAAGGGGAAGACTGAGAAGTAAATACCCGGATGGCTTGGCCACATGGCATGGTCGAGACAGCAACACTGAGCTGATCCACGACTCAGGTGATCGAGTGAAATGGCGAGTCATGATCGCCCATGCTTTCCGGCATGACACATGATTGATTGATTGATTGATTGATTGAAACCACAATATGCAGACAGCTATAAGCAGAACCTTCAGTGCTCATATTTATAAACACAATCACTGCTAAAAACACATTCCCACAGAGATATAAAGACATTTCCCCCAGATATAAAGACATTCTCACACAGATATTGAGACATTCCAACACAAATATAAACACATTCCCATACAGGTATAAACACAAACTCCGACAGCTATAAACACATTTTCACACAGATATAAACACATTTTCACACAGATATAAACACATTTTCACACAGATATAAACACATTTTCACACAGATATAAACACATTTTCACACAGATATAAACACATTTTCACACAGATATAAACACATTTTCACACAGATATAAACACATTTTCACACAGATATAAACACATTTTCACACAGATATAAACACATTTTCACACAAATATAAACACATTTTCACACAGATATAAACACATTTTCACACAGATATAAACACATTTTCACACAGATATAAACACATTTTCACACAAATATAAACACATTTTCACACAGATATAAACACATTTTCACACAGATATAAACACATTTTCACACAAATATAAACACATCTCTACACAGGTATAAACACAAACTCACACAGCTATAAATCCATATCCACACAACCAAAAACACATTCCCACACAACCATAAACACATTCCCGCACAGCTATAAACACAAGCTCACACAACTAAAAACACACCTATAAATACAGCCCTAAACAGCCCAGGGCACAGTCACAGAACAAAAAATTATATACCACCAATTAACACATCCTCCCCACAGTAAACACAACTTTACACACAACTTCACAAAAACAAAGCCTCACACTAATAAACACAGGCCACACAATTATTAACACACCCACCAGACACATAAAAATCATAAAAACAAATTTATATTCTCCAACCTCATAAATCAACAAAACAAAAAACAAAAAAACCAACAAAAGCTTACATGTTGCCACAAGATGCAAAGAACTACAACCACAACAAACAGCCAGCTCACCTTCTGTTCCAGCTCATTCTTCCTGTAGTTGATGGCAATGGAGTAGTAGTGCCGGTTCAACCCATGGATTAGTGCCTGTCAGAACAGTAAAAAACCGAGTGTTAAACAGCTACCCACGAAAGAGTACAATCAAGATATTGTGCACTGGCTGACACATGTAGTCACCTGTATGTTAATAGGACTCTTTAACAGATTCAGTGCCCAAAAAAGTAGGTCTGGATCAAACAAATATGGATGGCAAACAAATTTGATGTAGAGGTGTGTCACAGTTATGACTTAACAGTTGTTTAATATGGTAGTAGGCAAGCTGTATTATAACGCAATGACAATATTTCAGTGATAAAAAGTCGAGAGGATCAATTTCATTTGCACTGGGTTTTACCCCATTTGGCTCGGTCTCTTTCCACAAGATGCCCTGCTGAAAGCATCGCAGAAAGCATGAACTCCATAGCTCCAGCGACGACCCACAGGAGTCTTTGAGAAAAATGCACTCGTGAACAGAAAGACGTAACCTGGAATAGAACCCACAACCTACTGAGCGTGAGGCAGACGGCTTGACCACTTCGTCGTGGAGACTTCCGATTTCAGTGATATATAAACCCTGGCAGATACAGGAAGTCACTTAAGACAATTAATCATCCCATGGCACTTAAATGGTTAATAGTAAAGTATAACTGTAACATACCATGCTGGGCCTAAGAGGAGACTAAGGAGGGTTGGTGAGATGCAGGCTACCTCAGACTACCTAGCTGAAACATCCAACCAATTGTGAGCATAACTATACAGGGTATGGCTGGCTGAGGGCCTAAGATGAGCCTGGGAGATGAAAGGCAAACGAAAAAGAGAAGAGTGGAGTCATAGTGCTCCAACCCAGGCAGCTGAAGATGATGAGATCATGAGTAGACTGCCCAGTGCATTCCCTAATCTCTAAAATGTTCCCTCATCTCCAAATGTTCCCTCAACTCTCAATATTCCCTCACCTCTAAATGTTCCCTCATCTCTAAATGTTTCCTCACCTCTCAATATTTCCTCATCTCTAAATGTTCCCTCATCTCTACCAGTCAGACATACCTGGATGGAAGGTTTGTTCAGGTGGCCAAGGTTAGAAGTGGTCTGCCTGGGTTCCTGACCCAGCACCATCATGTTGGGGTTGATCAGTCTGAAGGCATCAATCACCACCTGCAATCAAACCAAACAACAATCATCACAACCTGTAATCATAGACAACAACAAATGTCAGTGTACGTTTCTTTCTCAATCTTACAAGCCTCCAAAATCACAGTAATGTCATTATTGTTTCTTACAAGCCTCCAAAATCAAAGAAATGTCATTGTTGTTTCTTTCTTAATTTTACAAACCTCCAAGATCATAGAAATTCCAGTTTTATATTTCTTTTTCAATTTTACAAGTCTACAAGATCATAAAAATTTCAATGCTGTTTCTTTCTTAATCTTACAAGTGTCTGGCAACAAACATAATAGGAAAACTGGCAACAAAGAAACAGTGATAATAAAACTGGCAACAGAAACAATGATGAGAAAACACAATAAATTGGAAAAACAGTCATGAGAAAACACAACAAACAGTAAAACAGTGATGAGGAAGCAATTAAACAGTGAAACAGTGTTGATAAAACACAACAAATGGAGAAACAGTGATAAGAAAACTGGCAGCAAACAGAAAAACAGTGATGGTAAAACCGGCAACAAGCAGAGAAACTGCTTTAAAAACACAACAGAAAAACTGTGATGATAAAACTCACCAGAAAAACAGTGATGAGAAAACACAGCAAACTGTGAAACAATTGAGAAAGAACAACAAACAGAAAAACAGTGAAGACAAAACTGGCAACAAACTGCAGACACAGCAACACACACACCAACCTTTCCCTTGACACTCTGAATAGGGTCCACCACGACAGCCACAGCCCGCTCAGAGAGGGCCTCGAAGCTCTGCTGGGTGTTGATGTCCACTCCAGACAGCCAGCAGCCGAAGCCAGGATGGGAGTGGTACCAGCCTACTACCATTTCAGGCCTTCAGGAAAGTTCACAAAAACACCACACATCACCAAACATTCCACAGAAAACATCAAGCTCATTACATGAGTAGTATACATATACATTTAAAATATAATCATTATCATGTGCCATGTCGATAAGCAGTCATATTTCGCTATCTCACACGATCACCAGAGCTCAGTGTTCTTGTCTTAACCATACCACGTGGTCAAGCCATCCAGGTATTTACTTCTCTGCCTTCCTCTTGTTCTTTTCTCCTCAATCTTTCCAGCTGTCACCAAGTTCTCCAATTTATTTCTTATAATGTTTCCACAAAATTATGACTGTCTACATCTAATTTCTCTAATCAGTTTACGGTTTTCATTTGTTTCTTGTAGGACTTGTTCATTGGTTTTTCTGAATGTCCATGTTATTCTTTGCATTCTCCTCTGAAACCACATTTCCACAGCCATCAGATGTTTTTCAGCTTGTTTGCTAAATTATAATAATGAACGGTAAAATTGCCAAATTTTGTTATAAATAAATTCACAATTCGGAAATTCCAGAAATTAGTTTAAATGCCACCCGACCACAGAAATGCAGTCAGTTATATTGGGACTCGTAGGTCAGCATGGATAAGAATGCGTGTTCTTAAACATCCAGTGTGCTGATTCTGAGGTTAGGGGTTCAATCCCTACACCGGACAGTTGGACTAAAATGTTGACCTATTGTCCTTGACTTGGACGTAAATTACAAGTACCTCTGAAGTCGGAATGAGTTCGCCTGATGGCGAGGGACGCTGTTAACCCTATAGCGGGTGAAACGTCAGTTTCCGTCCTTACCCATAAACGGGCGAAACGTCCGAACCCGCCCGTGACTATTATGCATTGTAAAAACGCGACCTCTCGGCTTTCCGATACTTCCAATGGCTACTTTCGCTTTCGCCGATAGCTTGACAACGTGGCCGCCATTTGCAAGCGCATACTATGAATTTGAACAGATTTTTTTAAAAATAGTTTTTGGGGTTTTTACGCTTAGTTTTTCAAAATGGAGTTCGGTGATTCTTCAAGTGATAGCTGAGATTTCACTGAGTTCAATTTAAGTGACATTGAAGGGCATGAAGTTGACTGTTAATCGGAGCTAGATATCAGTGATCAGCGTTACTTTGCGTTAGCAGTCGTGAGTCGGACTTTAAAGAAAGTGATTATGATTCTGAAAATGTGTTTGTAAATTGTCGTATAGATGACCGACAATCACAAACAATATGCTGTATTTCGTAAATATTTGTGTTCATATATGGATTACTGGCAACAATCACATGAGTAACATATTCTGCATGCTTTTCCCTTCATTGTGTTGTTTATTTAACTAAAATCGGTTGACTAACACCTTATTTGTGATGTTTTTACTAATGTAACCTGAAATTTTGCCGAACCTGAAAAAATCTTGCCCATTCAGGACTAAAAAACGGACAAGCGTCTGCCCGGTAAAGGGTTAATAAGGAAAAGCTAATCCACACACAAAATTCAGCCCATCGCAAGTAGAATTAGTGTGTGTGGACTACGCTTGAGTTCAAAGCAAGCGAGTGCCAAAAAAAACAAAAAAACATTGGGACTCCATTAAAGTGAGGGTCTACTGTATGTAAAGCAAGTGATCTGGGTTCAATCCCCAGCAGAGACAGGATCATTTTTTTTCTACCACTATGATTCTGGGGTCCTCGCAGCCTAATAAAAATAGGTAACAGGAAATTTTCTGGGGAGGAAAACAACAAAGGAACTGGCGTCTGCCTCATATGTCATGACCTAGAATATGTGACAGTCTCACATGTTACACTCTAACAGCAGTGTCTGCTATAGGGGTAACTTTCTGCTGCATGTGACAGTCTCACATGTTACACTCTAACAGCAGTGTCTGCTATAGGGGTAACTTTCTGCTGCATGTGACAGTCTCACATGTTACACTCTAACAGCAGTGTCTGCTATAGGGGTAACTTTCTGCTGCATGTGACAGTCTCACATTTGACACTCTAACAGCAGTGTCTGCTATAAGGGGTAACTTTCTGCTGCATGTGACAGTCTCACATTTAACACTCTAACAGCAGTGTCTGCTATAGGGGTAACTTTCTGCTGCATGTGACAGTCTAACATGTCACACTCTAACAGCTGAATATTGTCTGCTATAGGGGTAACTTTCTGCTGCATGTGACAAGTCACTATAATCCTAGAATATGTCACAGTCTAACATTTCACACTCTAACAGCAGTGTCTGCTTTAGGGGTAACTTTCTGCTGCATGTGATAAGTCACTATAATCCCATGACAACTATATTTTAGCCGACATTTTGCTACCAATGTCGAACATGGACGCTTTGACAATTTCTACATGGACGTTTACTGCAACTAATGGGCATGATATCATAACAGAAGAGATGCGATGCCCTAGAAGAGCTGCAGGATTAACCGTGAGAGACAGATTTAGGAATGAGGAAATTAGAAGTTGACTAGGTCTGAAACCAGTCATGCACTTCATTAGAGAACAACAGATGAAATGGCTTGACCACCTCACAAGAATGTCCTGGTACTACCTGCCACAAAGCACCACAATGAAGAAATATGATGGTTACAAAGCAAGGGGAAGATCACATAAAAGATGGAGTGATGGCATCAAGTACAACCTTAGAGAAGAAAATGCCAACTTACAAAGAGCATCAGAAAGACAAAATACCTCTACTATATTCTCCCGTAAAACTTCACTGAGGTAGATGAGAAAGAGAAGGAGGGGAGGGGGGGGGGGGGGGGGGGGGGGGGGGGGAGGAGGAGGAGGAGATGATGATGAAAAATGAGAAGATGATGATGAAAAAGGAGAAGAAGATGATGAAGAAGAAGAGGAAGAGGAAGAAGAACCGTCACCACCACAATTAGATGATAGAGTCAGCTGCAAGTCCTTATTACAGGACATCACAATAAACCCCAGCATTGGAGGTCAGTATGGCTGAAAGGACATGGTGCTCTTTCTTAAACATCCGGTGTGCTGATGCCAAAGTAGCAGGTTCAACTCCTACACTGGTCAGTTGGGACAAAATGTTGACTTCTCGTCCTTGACTTGGGGATGTAAATTACAAGCACCTCAGAAGTCTGTGTGGGTTCGCCTGATGGCAAGGGACACTGGTAATAGGGAAAGCTAACACACACGCAAACATCAGTCCAGTGCACTAGAAGAAGTAGCACGTGTATGGACTACACTTGAGTTAAAAGCGAGTAAAAGCAAACTAAAATATCCCATAATTTTTCGGCTGTCTATGATTGTCTAGGCAATGTCATGTTCAGCAGTTTCTCATTGCTTTCTGATCGGTCGACACTCATACTAATGTGAAATCAAAGCAAAGATCTGCTACCAAATCTTATGTGATTGTCTTAGAGCCAGGTATATTGGGATTCTGAAACTACATTCCCTACATCTAAAACACTGATGCTGACAATTAGACGTATAGAACTAGACACACAACACACAAGAGAGAAGCCAACCTTCCAGTCTGGCGCTGACAATTAGACGTACAGAACTAGACACACAACACTAAAGCCAACCTTCCAGTCTGACACTGACAATTAGTCATACAGAACTAGACACAATACACAAGAGAGAAGCCAACCTTCCAGTCTGGCGCTGACAATTAGACGTACAGAACTAGACACACAACACTAATGCCAACCTTCCAGTCTGACACTGACAAATAGTCATACAGAACTAGACACAATACACAAGAGAGAAGCCAACCTTCCAGTTTGACACTGACAATTAGACGAACAGAACTAGACACACAACACACAAGAGAGAAACCAACCTTCCAGTCTGACACTGACAATTAGACGTACAGAACTAGACACAATACAAGAGAGAAGCCAACCTTCCAGTCTGGCGCTGACAATTAGACGAACAGAATTAGACACACAACACACAAGTCAACCTTCCAGTCTGGCGTAGCATGTCCAACATCTTGGCCTGAAACACCGGGTCCCACAGCTTCGACACTCACACCCTGAAAACATCATCAGTGCCACCAGTGATTCCACTTGTTATAAATACAGACTAATACATGGATAGCAATTACAACAGCTAATCAATGACATACATGTCTTCTTTGCACAGAAAAGAGCGATGAATATTGGACTGAGTTGAATCAAGAACTTCTGCATTCCTCCGGAATGTTGTTTTGGACAAAACTGTGATGTGCCTGTTTACAGCAGAGCTGCGATATTTGCACCTTTCTGCCGAAACAGCCGACTTCTTCAAGTATTTGTTGACCAGGTTAACCTTTCTGGGGAGTCTCCATGGCAAAGTCGTTATGCCATCTGCCCTGTGCTCTGAAGGTTGTCGGTTCAATTCCGGGCTACGTCTTTTGGTTCATGGGTGAATTTTTCTTGGAGACTCCTGGGAGTCGTCGCTGAAACTACGGAGTTTGTACTTTGTGCGATGCTTTAGGCAGGCAGCCCTGCGGAAAGAGACAGAGCCATATGGGATTAAACCCGGTTCAATAAAGCCATTCCTCTAAACTTTTAAGACTTTCTTAAAGACCTTTGTAGGGAGTCAAGAATTGACATCACGGCATGCAGGACATTACATGCTCCATACTCATCTTCAACAGCCAGTGAAGAGTCCCAATACTAATGGTACCAGATACAGTCTGACTGTGTCCAGATGTAGCCTGATTGTGTCCAGATGCAGCCCGACGGTGTCCATATAGCCTTTCCTCTGAGCACAGAGTGTCTGCCAGATCCTCTGAAAACTATTACAGAATACCAATCTAGAGCTAATTAAAACAGCCAAATTCTAGTGACCAAACTGATGAAAAGATGCTTGTACTGGGTGTCAAAGACAAGTAATCAAGGAGCTTCTGACCCTCTTGTGTGTACAAATGGGCACATTTAAGTCAAGAAATGCTATGCCGACTCTATACAGTGATGGCAGGACAGGCTTCCTAGACGTACACAAGTTTTGCCACCAGCATACTAACAATAAAATATACAGAAGAAAATGTTGATTAGAAACAAATATTTTAATAATGAAGACACAAACATTAGATTGCACGACTTATTGCCTGGTATATTTTGCTGCATCTCATCAGGTATATGCTGCATTTTGTTTATTATGCACATTGTTTGTGTCTTCATTATCCAAATGCTTTGAATTTAGAAGAAAATATGTTAAAAAACTAAAACAAAAAAAATGAAATTTGTGATACGGTTTGACAAGGTTCAACAACTCACCGTTCCTGATTGTGGCATGGCAAAGACATCAATAACGCGGACAGTGTAATCATCAACAAACTCCCCCAGCATGAGACCCATCACTTCCATGGGGACACCAGCACGCCCATGTTTCAACATCTGGTAATGGGGTAGAAGGCAACATTACTAAACATATGTCACCATTCATTATCAGATTGTAAATAATGTTACTCTGATTCATTCGACCAATTAGCAGATGGAACAGCACCTTATAACAACATAAGACTCACATTAGCCACGCAACACACTCGTACACTGGGAAACAAACTGCAACTAGCACAATGCCTCACTGCAAGGTCTGAACCAGCATGGGAAACAAAACAGTTCTTATACAGGACTGTCAGTGAACTGACAAGACAAAACAAGACAGATTCCATCCAAAGGCATGGACTCGATGTACTTGTCAACAGGTTTTTCTTTCATAATGATTTTGTCAAGGTAGTAACTTTATGGCCTACTCTGAAATTTTCAAATGTTGTGGAATTTCTAACATGTGTGAAGTGCAAATGGAACCTAGTATTTTTTACTCTTATCTAAGGTGGCTAAGCATCTGATTTCACCACCCAAGGGATCAGGATACATGTGACGTCATTACAAACCAATGGTTCATGTAACAATCTCCCAGCACTAATCTGAGATTTGAACCTGGCACCTTCTAAACCTGAGTTGAACATTGTACGAGGGGGGTCTTCAAATGAAAACCTTAAAAGTGTGTTAGACATTATAATAACAATGCCATTGTCTTGTAACCTGTCAATATTGCTGTTAGGGATGTCAAGAGTGTTAAGCTGTGATACTGCTGTGCAGACGAACACAGTTGTTTAAAGATGGCTGCCCCACTTTTGACATGCACTGAAGTGGAGCAGCATTCTGTTATCCGTTTTTTTTTAATCAGTGAAGTAGTAAAACCTATAGAAATTCATCGGTGAATGAAGGTCCCGTTCGGTGATGCATGCCTGCCAGTCCAGCAAGTGCATGAGTGGAGTAAGAAGTCTCAAAACAGCGTGACTTCTGTGACAGACTGTTCACAACTGGGTCCGGCACACCAAGTAGCGAACAAGAGAATTTTGTTTCTACAGAAATTCCAAGCACTTTATCAGCTGCTGGAGGATTTGCATTGAACACAGCGGTGACTACATCAAAAAATTGTACATTTGTTCTTTATTTTTTTCAGAATATATTTACACCACACACACACACACAAAACATGTGAAGCCGCCTCGTAACTACTCAGCCTCACTGCCCTCCCTTCAACCTGCTGGGCCCTGCTACAGCCCACATCTCATCCATACGTTCTGGGCCTCACAAAGGACACAATGAATAGTTACAATGTAACCTACCATACATGTGGCAAGAGTTCAGGTGAGGCTAACTACCTTATCTTGCACAACATTTAGCTACAAAATCTAAGCCTTGCTGAACAAGTCTACAAAGAACTTATACAGGGTGTATTTTTAATGACTGTGCAGCGCTTGAAAATATTGCCGGTCCAAGTTTTGTATTCACCCTCTGTAAAGTTCATGCAAAATAATATGTAAATACAAAACTTGGGCCGGCAATATTTTCAAACACCGCACAGTCATTAAAAATACACCCTGACATGTCTTCAGGCGTGTTTGGCATGTTGTTAGCCTCTTAACTCTATAGACCAATCAGAGAGCCTCATGATGCTATAGACCAATCAGAGAGCCTCATAACTCTACAGACCAATCAGACAGCCTCATAACTATACAGACCAATCAGAGAGCCTCATAACTCTATAGACCAATCACAGAGCTCGCCTGAATGGCGAGGGACACCGGTAAAAGGAAAAGCAAGCCCACACGCAAAACTCAGTCCTTTACTACTTTAAACAGTGTGTAAGGACTACGCTCGAGTTTAAGCGAGCAAACAAAAAGAAGAAAGAAGAAGCAATCAGAGAGTCTCTTAACTTCTTAACTCTATAGACCAATCAGAGAGCCTCTTAACTCTATAGACCAATCAGAGAGCCTCTTAACTCTATAGACCAATCAGAGAGCCTCTTAACTCTATAGACCAATCAGCATTTGTTGGGTAATGTGGTTAATGTCACACAGGCCCCCTTTATTTCCCAGGATATTTCCTGGTACACATATTAAACTACGTTAACCTGGCAGTCCAGGTCCAATTCAAAAGTCTACCTCAACGTAGATTCGAATGCTTGACCACCGGGCAAGTGAGCCTGTTAGTCACTGAGCTTTTGCAGCTTCCACACTTAATAATGTTCTGCAACTCAACGGTCAGTGGTCAGTGTGTCCATCTTCCTCATGCATCCATGTAAGGCTACTTTCTATAGACAGATTCCACCCAAAGTAACAGACTTTATCTACCCATTAGGTTTTCTTTCCTAACAAATTTGCCAAGGTGGAGGTCTTATGGCCTACTCATAACTGCATGGGGATTTTAACCAATGAAACTTGCATACAAGACCTCCTCCCTTTAGCATTTATCCAAGAAGGCTAGGGATGTGATTCCACCAACCAAGAGACTGGAGGGTGTGTTTTATCATAGACACCCATGGTTGTTGTAATAATGCCCAATCCTAAACAAAGATTCAAACTTTGTCATTTCTGAGCCTGAGGCAGACACATAACCCCTCAGCCATGCCACCTCACCATGATATTAATTCTGAGTGACAGATCATCACCGTCATTATCCAGTTGATTGTCCAGTGAAGAACTGTGCTTCCCTACCAGTCTTTCGTACCATCTCTCTATCATAAGCCACATGTCCTGCCTCTGTTATTGCCATGACTAAATTACATGTCACATACTGAATCCATCTTCGTTGTGGTCTGCATCCGCCTCTGCCTCCTTGGTAACCTCCTTCAATAATTACCTCTTTCGATCATTTGTGTCTTATTTCGCATATCCTTTACAAGGCATTGCAGTCAACACCAGCATGTTTCAGCTGCTGTGATGTCTTGGCAAGTTCAGTTGTGTCTTATTACATGCCCAAAATATTTTATTTCCTTCAATTTTAGTCATCGTAATAACCAGTCTTATTCAATACTGCGCTCATGGGTTGATCTGCTTGTTCTCTTTTCTGTACAATGAATGTTTAATACTCTTCTGTAACACATATTCAAAAGCATATACACAGCCTATCAGCTGGCTTGTTAACTGTCCAAGTTTCACATAGGTGACTATGAGCTGGTTTGTTAACTGTCAAAGGTCCACAAAGAAAACCATTAGCACAAAATTTACCTTCAGCAAGGCTAAAGACGAGATATAGACTTGCTCAGCTGTGTCCACGACTGGGGCATCTGTTGGAGGTGAGCCCTGCCAGAGAGAGAGAGAGTACAGTATAAGAGAATAAACAATAGCTGGAAGTGCTTTACTTTTTTTAGGGTTATTTTTTAGCTCGTTCGCTTTAAAACCTAATGTAGTCTCTACAGTGCAACTACTTCTAGTGCACCGGACTGATTTTTGTGTGTGGATTCGCTTTCCCTACTGCCAGTGTCCCCTGCCATTAGGTGAACCCACTCCCACTTCTGATGTATTTGTAATTTACGTCCCCAAGTCAAGGACGAGAAGTCAACATTTTAGTACAATTGACCAGTTTAGGGGTTGAACCCGCTACCTCAACATCAGCACAATGGATGTTTAAGAATGAATGATCTTATCCATTCGGTCATGCATACCTCCTTCCACTCCTCTTTATATGTCAATACAATATTGTGCATGTACTGACTGTGAGTAATGAACGTGAACTGAAGAATTATGAGATACTCCATATACTTCGCATGAACCCTACAACGCACTACTGACTGAGTAATGAACGTGAACTGAAGAATTATGAGATACTCCTTCATATACTTTGCATGAACCCTACAACGCACTACTGACTGAATAATGAACGTGAACTGAAGAATTATCAGATACTCCATATACTTCGCATGAACCCTACAACGCACTACTGACTGAGTAATGAACGTGAACTGAAGAATTATGAGATACTCCTTCATATACTTTGCATGAACCCTACAACGCACTACTGACTGAATAATGAACGTGAACTGAAGAATTATCAGATGCTCCATCTACTTCACACACCTTCAAAAGCATCCCCCATCTTTAGTTTGTTGACATCTCCATAGAATATGTTTCAACTGGAGCGGTTGTTGGTAAAAATCATTGTCTCTGTTCTGCATGTGTTGGAACTCTTCTGCAACACATTTCCTCTTCCTCTTTCATTCACTTGAAATTGTTTATATCTGCAATTTTGTCTCTTGTATAAACTTTAGTCTATTTTAATTCACCCAGTGGTCCATAGAGTTTATCTAGGCGAGAAGGTTTGCCTGGATATGCCGTATTCAGGGTATTCTTGGCTCTGTGGCGAAAGGCTGACGAACGTGGGTGGGAAATTTGGAAGCAGACTGCCTTGCATTGGTTTCCATACAATGGCATGAGAGCTGGTCATTCGGAAAGCAATGACAAACCCAGGAATCACAATCAGCCAAAGACTGCAGGAGTTGACTGCTTACATCCTGTGAAGGATATGCAACTAACTTGGAGTATGTGATCTGCTGTCTATGGTGACAACCCACATGTGCACATGGCTGATTTATCAATCTTCTTCTTCTTCTTCTTCTTCTTCTTCGTTCATCCGGAGTTTTTTTTTTCCGGACGTGATTGCGTTGTGCCTGTTTACAGCAGAGCTACGTTATTGCGCCGTTAGGCCGACACATCAGACTTCTGCGGGCATTTGTTGACCGGGTTAACCTTCCCGGGAGATTTACCAATCTTATGTTATTGATTCATGTGGTTGTATACACGATAGCGTTCTGTTCTGTCCATACCTACACCAAATGTTTCACTACCATTTACCAGTTCCACATTTGCATTCATCAGAATCTCCGAGATGCAGAGGTATTTCCAAGGCACCAGGGCCAGGTTATATACTGGCCAAGACCTATTGACGCGTCCTCGTCGAGCGTCCTGGGCAACAGGTCCCTTTGGGGTCCTGGCTAAAGTCAGTAGGATTGCCGATTCCTCCGAAGTCGGAGAGTGTCTGCCTGTACGGCGAGGAACCACCAGTCTGCACACCAATAAGCCAGACATGGGTCAAAGGATACTCACACAAACCTCAGGTCCTGTATGACATCACACTGATGTTGGACAACAGGATGCCTTCATCCGACATACAGGACTTCGCGTTGGAGCTCAAGCCAATGAACACAAGCAAGCATCAGAATCTCCTGTTTATGCGCTTCATATACTGAAATTCCCATTAATAAGCCAAACATGAAACAGATATGCCCATTTATGGGCTTCATATATCGAAATTCCCGTGTACTCCATTATTCTCTCTGTCCAGAGATTGAATTATCTGGGATTATTGTTGGTTTATTGATGAATCCTCCGAGTCCAGAATAGGGCTTGCATCTATCGGACACTTTTCTCCCGAACTGGTACCAATGGAATGGTTTAATGTGATAACTGGCCAAACTAGAAGTGAAGAAGTTATGGTAATAGGACACAGAGAGTTAGTTAACATATAAACTGTACATCAGCCTTGAAAAGAAATATACATCAACTTCACTAATTATAACCACTTCAAGTAGTTGAATAGGCAGAACGTTTTTCCTCCCTCAAAACTGACTGGCTTAGATCAAAGGAATTAAGTAATAAATAGGGCAAAATGAGTTAATATAACACATGGCTCAGGAGTTAAGGTTTGTGAGAATAACAAAGAAATGGTTTCAATTACCTGGCCCAACCCTGGAACTCTTGCCCCTAGACTCAACAGCCTTTCCATGATTTTTTCCTGCAATCAATTAAAAAGTTATCATTGATTAATCTTAGTCTATCACATCTACCCTAGTATATATATATACAAACTATACTCCATAAAGGATGCCACCATTTGCATGATTCTTCTGCTTCTTTTTCACCCTTTCACCTGCCAATGGAGCAAAGTCTCACAACCAACCCACAGCAAGACCTTTGTAGACTTTTTCATGATCGGTGGGATTTTGCAACTACAGTATTCTTCTTCTTCTGCGTTCATCCGGAATCTTTTTTGCAGATGTGATTGCGTTGTGCCTATTTATAGTGAGCTGTGATGCTGTGCCTTTAGGCTGACACATCCAACTTCTGCTGGCGTTTGTTGATCGGGTTAACCTTCCTGAGAGACTAAGGTTTGTGAGCTCTCAGGGGTTGCTATGGGAGTGAAAGACTGGCCGTGCCTTCCTCCATGCTCTCAGGCCCAACAAACGTGATGGTTCTAAATTCACATACCCACAGCAGATTACCCGCTTCAACTCTACATAAGTGCTTGAGGGTTAAGGTTCATCACCCACCACATTAAATAACCCATCTTCTTCTTCTTCTGCATTCATCCGGAGTTTTTTTTCGGACGTGATTGCGTTGTGCCTGTTTACGGCAGAGCTGTGTTCTTGCACCATTAGGCCGACACATCCGACTTCTGCGGGCATTTGTTGACCGGTTAACCTTCCCGAAAATAACCCATCTAATTTACACTTTAAAAAAAAGCCAGCACTTGCGCTCACCATAAAACTATCATAACTCGACCAAGCTATTCTAGCCTGTAAACTAGACCAACTGTAAACTGAGCCAAAGACAATGTACAAGGCTTCAATAAAACAAAATATGCCAGAATTAGGGTAAACGAGGACTAGTAACACGACTAGATGACCAGTGCATACATCTGACCGCATAATGTCCGAGACTTTTAGCACCAGAATTGCACTATTGACAGCAACCAGGTGACTCTAAGCTTCGGGCCCATCAATTTTATTTGGCCTGTGGGTTACAGAGACAGGACTTTCTAGTTATAATATATCGGAGATTTGAATTAAATGCGGCAAACAAAAACATTTGAAATGGTATTCACTAATCAGCAGCAAAGGACAAAGCAGAATTGTCCAAAATAAATTACTCTTCTTCCATCTTTTAACAAAGATTCAAAACAACTTATGCCAGTCCATCCTATCTTTTATATATCACCTGCCCGGCTTCCTTATATGATATAATAATAATATTAATATGATATTGTCTTGTCATGATGATGATGATGATGATGATGATTGTCTTGTCATCCGTTTTAAAATCTCTGTAGTTCTTAATTTTAACCCTAACTTGGTCTCTGTGGCCAAAGGCTTGTGAACGCGGTTCGTGAGCTGCTTACCAGGCTTTCGAAATACAGCCATGACCGATTTGTGCAGCAGACCATGTCGCGTTGTTATAACATGTTGGTATGGGAGCTGGTCGTTCAGAAAGCAATGGCAAACTACTGAACGTAAAAACTTGCCTAGTACATTAACAGCAGCTGAAAAATGCTGGTGTTGACTGCAACATCCTGTAAGGGATATGGATATGCAACATTAAAAAAAAAAAGCTGAATAGGCCAGAACTAACTCATCCATCATGTGCTTAGACAACAACAGTACAAACAATTCAAACATAACACTTTCAATTTTCATTACTTTCTCGTGTATTCGTGATAAACTAGCAAGAATAAATAAATAATTAATACCTGCACCTTAACATTTTACAGAAGTAAGACTTAACAAAATAGTTAAAATACCATTTTATGGTAACCATACCTAGGTAGGCAAACGTTCCGTTCTAGTTCTAGTCTAGTCTAAAGTCTACCACCCACAGAAACAACAGCACAGAGGAAGATTTAGACTATGGAAAACTATGAGAGTAAGAAAGACAGCGAAATTCATACAAAAGACAACATTTCAAGCTAACAGAAGAAGAAGAGGGAGAAGAAGAAGAAGAAGAAGAAGAAGAAGAAGAAGAAGAAGAAGAAGAAGAAGAAGTAAGTAGTCTGTTGTTTATCGATAACTGGTTGTACACCACAACAAACGTTGAATCAACACGAATCAAAGCAAAACCATCACATTTGTTCACGTGTCATGCAGCTAAGAACAGAAATCACATCTATATTGTTACATTGGATTCACATAAACTTGCCAGTAAAAACAACAGCCCACAAACCTAATTTATATGTTCCTGTGGTTTCAATATTTCAGACACCGGTTCCCTTACGATTTAACAAGTCATCTCTGAAGAAAAAGCAAAACTTTGCACGCAAGAGAGCACTTTATTTTATTTGTTCCAGAAACAGTGAGGGCTGGCGCTTTACCTACTGCGCTACCAAGGCACAGACAAATTATGTCCATGGTGAGGATCGAACTCACGATCTTCAGACTGCTCATGTTGGTTTTTAGATTATGAGGCTGAATATGCCACCAGACTCCAGAGGAATGCGAACATTCGATCTTTTTTCTTCATCATCAAGTGCCTTGCCAGCTGGCGTAGGCGTTCATGTATGTCTCTCCGTAGATCTTTGGTTAGTTAGTTAGTTAGTTATCAGTTGGGGTATCTTCGTTGCACTCCGGACATGTCCATAGGTGCTCAGATCCTCCCCCCAGCATATGCATCAGCGTCCGGTGGCTAATAGTGCCAGTTCTGTGTTGGTTGACGAGCCTGAGATCTTTGGTGTTTTGGATCAACCCTATTGATGATATTCCTCCATGTCACTGTCTTAGCTCATCCAGCATCATTTCTCTTTGTCTGCCTCTCTTCACCTTGATATTTCCAGTCGTCACGATGTTCTTCAATGTCTCTCTTACCTATCGGTGTTAGATTACCTAAGGGGATTGCGTGGTCTTGAGGTACGGTGTCCGCCTCGAGTGCTGGAGGTCTCGTGTTCATGCCCCGGTGAGGACCGGGATTTTTTCACGGGACTTCTAGTAATAAAATTTCCCCTGGTCTCTGGGTAGTGAGATCGGACGCCCGTGTGTATTGTTGCTTACGTAAAAAATCCCTTGGCAGTTGGAAATCGAAAAAGAGTAGCCTAACGGCGCTGCCCGGGCAAAATTTCGAGTTAAAAATCTATCCAAAGTATTTCAGGATCCTCGCCGGTGCTACGGAGTTCGTGCACTGAGCTGAGGTTCTCCAAAATCAGGTTTGAGTTAGGAGGAGAACGGAGCACTTATGGGTTACACCTGTGTGCCGTGATGTTGATCCATCGACTAAACTAAACTTACCTACGGACAAGGGAGAGGTGGTCGGGCGCCTGTGGCACCAGGTGGAGAAAGAGGCGGAACAGACTGAGTACCAGGGTTGCCATTCTAGATATTTTCTACATTCTAGATCGATCTTGGATAGATGCCATTGATAAACGGAGTATAAAAGAAAATATAATTTAATGTATTAGTTTAATAACTTTGAAGCTAATGCTTTATTTTCCAGATTGTGGCAGTTTTTTTTTTTTTTTAAGTAATACGCTGAGTTAAATGAATACTTAATTTTTAAAATTTACAAATCGACATATCAGGTGAGTCTTGTGTCTCTGCATTCGGGATATTTCCACACATGCTCCATTCCCCTCTTCAGATACCAGAAAAGAGTTCCCTGACAGGTTATTCCGGTAAATTAATAACACCCCGGGATAAATTTAATTAAAGTTAAGAGAGAGTGTCGTTTACACTTATACAGCCTGCCAGCAATTGTACTGCAGTAACGTATAACGCGATTACGAGACAGGCGGACAGGAAGGTAGGCAGACGAGAAATAGGAAGGTAGACAGAAAGACCTGCCGACAGACAGACAGACCTGCCGACAGACAGACAGACAGACCTGCCGACAGACAGACCTGCCGACAGACAGACAGACCTGCCGACAGACAGACAGACCTGCCGACAGACAGACGGGCAGATGGATAGATAGATAGACACATTAGTGGATTAGGCATATCATTTACAGGACGTCGCAACTAACCCCATAATATTTTGGCTGTCTGTGATTTCTTGGCAAGTTTACATTCAGTAGTTTGCCATTACTCTCTGAACGACCGAGACTCATACCATTGTATGAAAATCAGCACAGGGCGGTCTGCTTCCAAATCGCCCTGCGCCACAGAGCCGGCTTGGATAGATTTTAAAATAAGTTAATTGCATATCCTTTACAGGACGTCGCAGTCGACACAAGCATTTTGTTCGCTGCTGTTTGTGATCTCCTGGCAAGTTAACGTTCAGTAGTTTACCATTTCCATTCTTGCCATAGCTTTCTGAACGACCGGTTGTGTTTCGATAGCGGTTTGCGGGATTACGAATCTATTAGTAGTAGTAGTAGTAGTAGTAGTAGTAGTAGTAGTAGTAGTAGTAGTAGTAGTAGTAGTAGTAGCAGTAGCAGTAGTAGTAGTAGTAAAAGTAGTAGTAGCAACGGCAATCATAACCGCCCACGCTTACCAGCATGGCACATGATGGATGGAGTAGTAGTAGCAGCAGCAATAGTGGCAGTAGTAGAGGTCGTTGTTGCAGCAACAGCATTAAAGAATCGGAAGTAGTGGCGTGCAGAGGTTCTTTTATGCCCGAGGCCAACCCCTTGATTGGATGCCCCTAAATTGTTCTTACCCTATTTCATTCCTCCTCTCCTCCCACTGCACTGTGCTGCCCCCTCTCCCTAAATTGGATGCCCCCCTCCCGGCTGGAAGCCCGGGGCCGTTGCACCCCCGCACCCCCCTTTGCACGCCACTGATCGGAAGTAGTTTTATAGTAGTTCATTACATAAGTTTTTAGACGTATTGAGGGTTTCTGAGGTCAAGTGATCAAGCCACCAACCTCAAGCCACGGAGGTCGAGGGTTCATTTTCGGTCTCCATCAATTAGTTCACTGGAGTAATTTTTTTCGGGAGACCCCTCGGGTCATCCCTGGAGCAACAGATTTGGTATTCTGTGCGGTGCGATCGGCAAACCGCAAAATGAATATTAAACCCAGCCTTGCGGGATAAAACCCGGTGCAATGAAGTCGACCATCTTGCATTTAACCTCCTTAGGCGACTTATCAGCGATATTTGCAGGTACAGATTTCATCACTGCGGTAACATATCTGGCAAGGTCACCGTAAGTTCATTTCCTTTTTACGTTCGTCGTGGTCGGCAGTAAGACAGACACTCACGCGTACGGTAGAAATTTATTTAAATCCTAAAGTCTCTGGGTACTTTCAGCTATTTTTATGGTTGTGTTTCACATATAGATGAATAAATTTGTGAAATAGTTATTTGTTTGGAATTTGTTGGTCTGGTTGAACTTGTTTTTGGAGTTTTAAAACTCCCAACTTTACGGCAGTGCTCCGTGTTGTGAGCACTGGTTCGATGATGCGGCGAGGTGGCAGGTCGTGCCCCGGCTGTTTCGGATTATATTTTTGTGACGTTAGTTAAAATCATGTAAGATGTTTGTAATTTGCAACATCTTTCATTTTTACCAGAAGGGAAGATTCAAAGTGATCATAAGTTTTTTGTTTTGTTTTGTTTCATCATATCCTTTACGTATGGACGTAGCAGTCATCCCCAGTATTTTTTGGCTGATGATTCCTGGGCAAGTTTACGTTCAGTAGTTTGCCATGGTTTTTTTTTTTTTTTTAACAATCAGTTATCGATACAATTAATACAATACTCTGTCAATACAGTGTGATATTGTTTGCCGCAGAAAGTAAAGTGTACTCTAATTCTAGACTCTTGGTCTCAACTTTGCATCTCTCAAGAACAACCACCTCAGTAACACAAACCACCCCCTTCCCTAGAAGAGGACCACCTCACAATGAGACCGAAACAACAGCCACTGCACAAGGGAAAGTCTTGATAGATATGAATGACAGGAGAAAGACGTCGGAGTCATGACCCAGACGGGGACGCCCCCTGAGAGTGTCAGGAAGATAAAGGGGCCGAAACATTCTTCGAGGGGGGGGGGGGGGGGGCCGTCTGATGATCAGAATCTGTTAGGTGTTGTGTTCTTTATTGTTGAAAGTTTGAAAACACGTTTTCTTAGAACAGATGCCAATAAGAAAGCTATAGTATAGATAGTTATAATATGGCTGGCTACCTGATTCATATATAAGCTGTCAGTGTTGCAATGTTTGATTTTATCAGCTTATTATATTTGTTTTTTGCGCATGCTTGCTTTGAACGCAAGCGTAGTCCATACTATTTATGGTAGTGATGGACTGAATTTTGCGTGTGAATTAGCTTTCCCTATTAAATGTCCCTCGCCATCAGGCGAACCCACTCCAACTTTAGAGGTACTTGTAATTTACATCCCCAAGTCAAGGAGGACAGGTCAACATTTTAGTCCAGCTGTCTGGTGTAGCACACAGGATGTTTAAGAACACGCGTTCTTACCCATTCGGCCATGCTGACCTGCGCTTACTATATTGTAATTACATGTTCAGGTTTCTATTAGTTATATAATGTATTAAATTTACTGACAGTGATTATAGTAACATCAGTGTTCTGAGTGTTCATTGTGCCAGGCAGTTGTTGCATTAAGTCTAGCCCTGAACCCTTTAAGTTACTGTAATATTGGTATTATTGGTAAGATAAGCCTTGACGTAAGCACTGTAATGTATATTCTCGTGAGTAACGTAATCTGCGCGAGAATCCATAGTGGTTCTCGCCGCATTGGTAACTTTCGGGGCATGTAAGCCGGTCGCTCAAAAAAGCAATGGCAAACTACTGAGCGTAATCTTGCCTAGTACATCAACAGCAGCTGAAAAATGCTGTTGTTGACCACAAAGTCCTGTAAGGGATTTGAAAAAAAAAAGGTAGAAGCATGTAAAATTTACCTAATTTTATTCCTAGTGTTTCATAGATATATATACATGAGGAATGGTAATAAAGTCCCATTGATTATTTTTAAAATCAATTTTTTCTACCTAATCGCCATAAACTTGTGCATGCATGACATGGCTGTGCCAGGTTGTGTCCTGCTCATGTAACCATTTCTTCTACATCCTCTACTGTACTGTCTGCTGTTGGCTCATATATTTGTATTATGTTAATACCCAGAGGTTTGAACTCAAGCGTAAAAAGAAAATCCTAACCTGCACTAGCCAGGCGGCCTTAATTCCTCAGGCTCAAAGACCCCTCTGCACGCAAGGTACTATAATGGCAGTAAATGACAGTTATGACCCAGAGGTTTGCCATGGATTTTCACTAATAATACTCTATCTGAGATTCTACGAAATCATTTAACTGTCCTAGCTTTCATTTGATCCAAAATTATGCCAGCTCCCCTTTTGTAGTAATTCCCAGTCATCAGTACGGTTTCAAAATGTCTGTGCTGGTAGCCTTGGCTGAAGATTCAGAGTGTGGATAATCACACAGCTACGTCTCAATGCTTTCTGAAATTTTAACTCTGAGCCCAGCAAGTTGAGTTCAGTTAAGAACCAACATCACTGCACTCGGGACATTCCTATACGTGCTCTGTCCCCTCATTCAACAGCCAGTGAAGAGTCATACTACTAATCGTTCCCACCGCTATCTGATTTAAAGTTCTTCAGTTTTGAGATTCTTCCAGAACCCCTGCCGATCCCCAGCAGTCTCATTCTTTCCACATACGGGTTCTCAATCAGTTGCCCCACCTTCGCTACCTGGTCCCACAAACACACGACCACCTCCCCCTTGTCCATAGGCAATCTACCACAAAGAAGTGCATTCCCTATCAGCCTGTTCATTCCCTCACACCCCTGCATGGCCAGGGCAAAATATCCATACAATTCTCACAATCTGTGACCTCTGAAGCAACGATAGCCATTCCACACGAAACATTCCTTTCTCCATCTTACTAAGCATACTCTTTGAATCCGTAATGAATACAGTGTGTGTTGCAGTGGTCTCCTTTAACCACCGGAAAGCTGCTGTGACTGCTTCCACCTTTATTCTCATGCTGGAGGTCGTAGTCTCATATGCCAGACTCTCCTTTTTCAAGACTCGTCCATTAATCTTTGCAATAAAACGCCAACCACTACGTCTGTTTCTCACCACTGATCCATCGGTGTAGATGACTATGTTACCTTGATGTGTGTTACTCTGGATCAGTTGTTGCACTTCAAACTCAGTGCGGCTTGCTGCTCATTCTCTGCACTCATGACCCAGTGTTACTATACATTGTGCCAGTCTGTCATGTCTTCCGGAACTTCAACCCACTCTTTTTCACAATTGATGGTCTCTAGATCACACACCTGATGTACAGATAGTTCTGCCTGTGCCATCCAGGACCTGCCTCATCTTAGTCTATGACCCTTGAGCAACTCTCAGCTACCATTTGGCCTGAAGGACCCTATGCCTACCCGCTATTGTTGGTAGCCCCAGGATATGCCTCATGCATATAATTGGTGTGTCCTTTGTGCACCCCAGGATTACCTGCATGGCATCCTTCTGTATGCCCTCCAACCTTTCAAGCTGGCTCTTTGATACTGTCAGTAGCCCCAAACCATACTCAATGACAGAAATTATTAACTGCTGAAAGAGCCTGTAAAGCATCCTCTGATCTAACCCGGTTACTGCCATCACCCACAAAGCATTAAGTCCCCTACCAGTCTTCACCACCAAAGCCTCTACATGATCCTTAAAAGACAAACACCTGTCAAAGTTGATACCCAAGTACTTCAATTTACTCGCCCTGCTAAGAGGCCATCCATTCAACATAATACATGGGACATTTGCCTTCATGGTCCGGTTATCTAGGAAGTACCACACAATCGATGCCTTGTGTGGTTTTATAACGGCCCCGTTGTCCCTGCACCACTCCGCCACCCTGTTCACACAGCAAGTGACAGTGCTGCTGTAAACTGCACAACTTTCATACACAGCATAGTTTGTGAAAGTTCATAACAACTTCTCTTTCCACAATCAGAAGTTCTATTACAATTTGTTGTTTTGTAACACCAGCTTTAACATGCGCCATTTTAATGGATTACTGCACTGTCCAAATGTTATGCACTTTCATACACACAATAGAGCTGTACCGAATTTGAAGTCTGCAAAATTTGTATGTCTTTATTTGCTGATAAAAGAAAAGCATACATTACTTTCTTACCGACTTTTGTGTGTGTGTGTGTGTGTATATATATATATATAGAGAGAGAGAGAGAGAGAGTTTAGCTAAGAAACATTTCTACACTCAGGACATTCCCACACACGCTCTGTCCCCTCGTGGAACAGCCAGCAAAGGAGTCATACTGCTAAACGTTCAAACTGCCATCTAATTGAAAGTTCTACTGGTCTTCCCTCTGTTTTGAGATTCATCCAGAACACCTGCCGATCCCCCACAATATTACTCTCCACATACAGGTTTTTAGTCAGTTCCACTGCTTTCTCCACCTGATCCCGACCACCTCTCCCTTGTCCATAGGTAATCTACCCCCAAGAGGTATATACATATACAGATTTAGTGAGCAATAAAACAATTGGACATGGCTAGGGGAATATAGCCTAGGTGAAAGGAATGAGAGAGGTGACAGATTAATAGCTACAGAATATCACAATATGTAACACCTTGTGTAAACACTATTTTCAATTATTATGGAAGCCGAAAAGCCCAGGAGGTAAATAATGCTTGCAATCAATTTGACTACGAACAAACTTTATTTTCAAAGGGTCACATATTGGGCACACAGGCCATTTTATATTTGGCCCTTCCAATCACTCATCTTTCACACATCTGTTAACTATTGTGCATGTTGCATTCAAAGAGAAGAAAAAAACATTTAATTGAAGGTTGTGAACATAAACAATGCGTATTGCCATGTTGATTAAATTTTTTTTAGAGATTCAGAAGCAATTTAGCATTAGCAAAACACTAGACCAGGAGCCGACGGCCGTAGTAGTAGTGTTCCAGTAATAGGAAAGATGAGGTTAACATTTGAGATTATAAAGAAGACCCCCATAGAACATGGTGGATAGATCTAGTATTTCTTAAAACAAATTAGTAAAGTGTGCAATGTTACTGTACAGAAAAAAATATGCCATTGAGATGGGGTATTGACAAACAATGGGACATAATGCAGGAATCAGTACAGCACACAAGAAATCATTTACATGCGAAGTCGAGAGTAGGTTTGTCTGATGGCGAGGGACAGTGGTAATAGGGAAAACTAATCCACATGCAAAAATCAGTCCAGTGTACCATGCTTGAGTTCAACGTGAGCGAAAGAAAAAAGAAATAGAGCACACACGAAATTCAGCATAAGATGGATGGAAGAAGAATGATAAAGCAAGATAAGGAAGAATATATAGAATAAATAAAGAAATGGTAAATGAGTGCAAAGAGGTTAGAGAAATCTGGCAAGAGTTAAAAATGCCCAGGATTGGAACAAATTATTGAAAACTCTTACTTCATGTACCAAACATATCCTAACAGATAAGAAAATACAAAATAGCACTGGATTGTTTAAAATTGAGATATGGTATGCTATTAATGGGACAAGGTGATACAGTTAATAAATGGACAGAATACAGAATTATATGATGATAAGAGACAGGATGCAAATAATCCAAGACAATGGCAAAGGTCCACCAATACCGGCTGCGGCAGTTGGGTCCAGAACTGACCTCACAGCATTCAGGAGAGGTCAGCAATTCTGAATGGATAAGAGCGCTCATTCTTAAACTTCTGATGTGTTGATGCCAAGGTTAGCTGGTTCAACCCTTGCACCGGTCAGTTGAACTAAAATGCTTACTTCTCGTCCTTAATTTGAGGATGTAAATTACAAGTACCTCAGAAGTCGGAGTGGGTTCGCCTGATGGTAGTGACACTGGTAATAGAGAAAGCTGATCCACACGCAAAAATCAGTCTAGTGCACTAGTAGTAGTAGCATGAGTATGTACTATGCCTGAGTTCAGAGCGAGTGGAAACCCCCCCCCCCCCCCCCTTCCCCAACCAAAAAAAAAAACAGCACTCGGAACATTCCTATACCTTCTCCATCCTCATCTTCAGCAAGCAGCAAACAGTCTCAATACAAATGGTGCCAGTTGCTTCATGATAGTGTCCCCATGTAGCCTCAGCATAGTGTTCTAACCATTACAAAAACACTCCCACTGTATATGCACAGAAGTAGACAAAGCTAAAACAAATTTAGGGAGTTGGTTATTTTTTGTCTGTTGCAAATGTTTTAGAACTTAATTTGAATATTCAGACACCAGGTAAAAAATTTCCCGGTGACATTCAGATTGTGTGGGTGGAGGATGTGTGTGCGTGTGGGATTTATGTGTGGGTGGGTGCGGGATGTGTGTGTGTGGTGGCAGGTTGTGTGGGGGGATGTGTTTGGCTGGGTGGTTGAGGGGTGGGTGGGTTGGGGGGAGGGTGGGGGATGTTTCTCATAACATGGTAATATGCATTGTTTATGTTTACAACATTCATTTGACAATGTTTTTACCTATATGAATGTATCATGCACTATTAATGACTGAAAGATGAGTGATTGAAAGGGCTGAATGTAAGACGAGCCTGCGTGCCCAATTTGTTACCCTTTTAAAAATAAAGTTAAATCAAATTCTCTCTCTCTCTCTCCCTCTCTCTCTCTCTCTCTCCCTCTCTCTCTCTCTCTCTCTCTCTCTCTCTCTCCATTGCATGGAGCAGTATGGGTGGGTCGAGCGACATTTTTGTTTGATTTCGGGTCGAAACTTTCTACTCCACTCATACTCTGTGATTTGCTAGTTAATTTTACTCTCAGTAAGTTTAAGCCAAAGATTAAACTTTAGCTGTAATTTTATGATTGCAATTATGTGTCAATTGGCATTCCATACTTGCTACTTTCAGCTATACTTTTTCGGCATAAAAAATGTCCAGCCCACTCTTATTGGAAAACGTTTGGCTCCAGCAGCACAAGTATGAAGATGCAGAGCTCTCGTTCAGACAGACTCATTCTGGGAGCACCAACAACACAAAACAGGTGACTTTTTGCTCCTTGAAGTTGAATGTGTGTGTATATATATATATATATATATATATATATATATATATATATATATATATATATATATATATATATATATATTGATAGATACTTTATTTTTCCTAATGCTGTGTTAACAGTGCCAGATTTGGACAGTTCTAGAAATAACAGACGTAAAATTATTTCATGTGAGATGAGATATATAAGAAATGCAGCTGGAAAAACAAGAAGAGAAATGAAAGGACACGTATAGGTATAACACTGATTACTGAATTTATAGAGCATCAATGAATTAAATGGTTCGGCCATTTAGCTAGAAAGGCACTAGATCAACTAGCGGCCAGAGCATGAGAGCACGAGGATACAAGGTGAGAGGATGACCCAGGAAGAGATGGAGTAAAAGGACAACAAGCTACCCATTTATTTATCTCTGTCTTCCCCATGCTCTTTTCCCATCAAATTTGTTGTTTATGACTAAGTTTTAAAGTTTGTTTCTCCTCATAACATGCCCAGAAAATCTGGACTCCACGGGACAAGCGCAGCCATTTAGTCCACAACTGTGTGATCCTCTCCCTCGAGGCCTGATGGTTTCATGTCCATCTGGACCTGAAGTTCATCAAATGGGTATCAGAAAATTGTGTGCCTGGTTAGGTCATCGGCTTGATACTGAACACATCACCCATCCATCATCACCACCCATCCATCACCATCGCTCATCTATCATCACTACCCATTATCACCCATTCAACATCACCACCCATCCACCCACATCACCCATCCATCATTACCACCCATCATCATTACCCATCCACCCACATCACCCATCCATCATTACCACCCTCATCATTACCCACATCACCCATCCATCATCATTACCCATCCACCCACATCACCCATCCATCATTACCACCCATCCACCCACATCATCCATCCACCCATATCATCCATCCACCCATCCATCAAAATCACCCCCTTCCACCCCACATGACCCATCCACCCACATCACCTATCGACCACACACATGACTCATCCACCCACTCAGATCGAGTGCAAGTTTGTAAACAAAAAAAATGTTATATCCCCAATATGCCACTGAGGTATGGAAATAAGTCTCTCACTGTTGTCTTCCTATTCTTTCTTTGGCTTGAACTTTGTCTATATCTGCAATGTATAAACTTCATTGTCTTTTTTTAGTTGACTCATTTCACTATGGACATAGTTTATCTTCCACTGTCACTTCTCTGGGTCAGAAGGTTTATTTCACCATTTTTATTTACAAATATGTGCATATTACCACTTGCCTTATAATCATAATCTAGGAGGTCATTAGGAGCACACACATGCACACTGTATGACTTGTTTCACACGCGCCTATTACTTGTCCGCGTTTCAGTTTCTGCTAACTTTTTTCCTGTCCATTTCTGTATTTTATCTGTCAGAGCATTTTTATTTTCCTTGCATTTTTCCATTATACCCTATGATAGCAACATTTTTAATTTTATTTTCTCGTGACTGCTTTTGCCAAAACAACTTTTTTCTCTAAAAAATTTTTTTTCTTTAAAATTCAAGCAAGCACCAGACTCTTTGGCCCAGGAGATAGCTCGAGTCAGACAGGACATACAGAAAGTTCTTAACAGCGAGCCGGTTGAAGATACAGATGTAAGTATTTATTTTTAAGTAACATAATGTATAGAAGCCAGCATGGCTGAAAGGAATTAAAAAATACGTTTGGACCAGACATGGCAGAAAATCATATGAACAAGTATTATAATGTGAGTCCCCGGGAAGGTTAACCCGGTCAACAAATGCCCGCAGAAGTCGGATGTGTCGGCCTAACGGCTGTAAACAGGCACAACGCAATCACATCTGGAAAAAAAACTCCGGATGAATGCAGAAGAAGAAGAATGTGAGTTTCCATTCATCAGCATTGAAACTGGGAAAGATACACAAAACAAAATAAGTAACACAATGACCCTAGTATGGCAGTATATCATCCTTCTGTCCAAACAGGGAGTCACATATGGTGATATATTATCCCTTGGCAGTTAATTCAGTTAAAGCCATGGTGGTGCAGTTGATAGCCTGCTTGACTGCTGTATCCCCATTGAGGTAGGGCTTTTTTTCTCTGACCCGGGATCCCAGATCCACCCCTGCGTACAAAGACATTTCCTAGGCAGTAGAGGAAGTCTGCATGATATTGACAAAGTCAGCCAATGAGAGCTGGTTGATCTAACGTTTTGAGGCTCGCACTAAATATCCAATATATCTCATGGTGAAAAAAAGAAATCATTTATTTACTTAATTGTTTTATTGTATCAGTCTCTTTTTGTGTGAGATCTTGAATATCTTTGAGCATTGTGTGTACTTATAAATAATGTGTGTACTTATGTATTATGTATGTACTTATGTATTATGTGTGTACTTGTGTATTATGTGTGTACTTGTGTATTATGTGTGTACTTATGAATTATGTTCTTTGTCAGGATTTTGATGACAAAAATGATGCTGAGTTATTCGCAAGAATAGAAGTTTTGGAAAGGCAAAACAAACAGCTTTGGAAATGTAAGTTGTAGCTGTGTGTTTGTTGATGGTAGATGGTAGCACTTAAAACTAGCCACTTGCACTCTATTTTTTTTTCCAGCTTGTAATGTCAAAACCACCAAAAGATATTAGAAAAGCTATTGAACTCTTGATGGATGGGCAAGCTGCGGGTCCAGATAATATCCCAACAGAGGCTATCAAAACCAATAAAAACAACTGAATTACAGTTAGTTAGTCTTTCCTCTTGAGCCTAAGTCGGCACATAGGGCAGAAGTCATGGCTCTCTATGTCTGGCGGTTCACTGCTACCTGTTGTAGATCCTGGATGTTCACTTGGCCGTTGAATGAGCCTTCTCTGATGATGGTTCTATGCAGGGTCTCTTTTGGTCTTCCCCGTTTTCGTTTCCCTACTGGTGACCATATGAGGGCTTGGTTGGGGAGTCTTGACTTATCCATTCTGAGTACATGGCCAATGTAGTTCCAACTGCGTTTTTTTTATAAAATTGGATACAATATCTTGCTTAGTCTCTTGAATTACAGTGCAAATTATTTATCAGTTTGGGATGCTGTAGAAATACCACAGACTGGAGAGAAGAATACCCTATGAAAGTGCCTAAGAATGCGGTTCTGCTGGAGTGTGCAAAAATGATAGAGAAGTAGTAATGTTACTGTTAATTTTGGGGAACATATTAAGCAGGATCATTCTGGGGAGATTAAGAGGTGGCTTTGACAAACCATTAAGGGATGAGAAATATTTAACTAACATCAAATCACTACTGTAAGATAGTTATTAACTGGTGCCTGTAGGTCAGTATGACCGAATGGATAAGAACGTGTTTTTAAACATCCGGTGTTAAATTACAAGTGCCTCTGAAGTCGGAGTGGGTTTGCCTGATGGCAAGGGACACTAAATAGGGAAAGCTAATCCATGCGCAAAATTCAATTTAGCACTAAAAGGGGTGTGCATGTACTACGTTTGAGTTCAAAGCGAGCGGGCGCAAAAAAAAAAAAAACTGGTGCCTGGGCAGAATAGGACTAAAATTATATAACACAATCACTAATGTTAAGCTTGAGGTGAAAACTAAACAAATTCCAGCGAATCAGGTGAGGGAGAGAGACTGTTGGATAGAGCATGCTGAGGGGTTTCTGTGTGTGGTGGTTAAGCTGCCTGCTTCACGCTCTGAATGTCAGGGGTTTCATTCCTGGAGGGCATCATTCAGAGCATGAGTGCAGTTTTTCCAGAGACTTCTGAGAGTTATCAGTGGACTGTGAAGTTCGTGCTTTGTGCGATGCTCTCAGCCATTGATTGACCGTTCCATGGAAAGACCGAGCTGTATCGGGTAGCACCTGGTGCAGTGAATTTGACCCTCTCTAGTTTAATACTTTATGCTAAGAAAATCTGTTAATAATATAACTAGAAAGTTCTGTCTCTTGAACCCACTTGGCACAAGAAATAGATCCACACAATGATGGGGATTCGAGATACAAATTAATGAAAGAGGAGGACAGGAAGGGAGCTGCAGGAAATGGGCAAAGATAGTCATGCTTGAGTTGAGGGCCTTTTTTTTAAATTTTTTGCTTGCTTGCTTTGTACTCAAGCGTAGTCCATACACACTACTTCTAGTAGTACTGGACTGAATTTTGCGTGTGGATTAACTTTCGCTACTAAGTTTCCCCCGCCATAAGGCGAACCCACTCCGTCTTCAGAGGTACTTGTAATTTATATACCCAAGTCAAGGATGATAAGTCAGCATTTTAGTCCAGCTGTCCAGTGTAGGTGTTGAACCTCCAACATTGGCATCAGCACACCGGATGTTTAAGAATGGGTGTTCTTGCCCATAGAGCTGTGCTGACCTCCAGATATGAAGGGTCTGGTCTGGTTCTGTGCCATCCGTATGTGGGTCATATATTAACAATCACCAATACTAGACTACGGGATGACTAGCGTTAAACCGAGCTGTCAACATAATTTCATTCATATGTTGCTGACCAGGAGGCTCTGTTGTGTTGGGAAATGAGCAGGCAGACAAATTGGCTGTGTTTGCATCACTACGTTGTGTATTGGTAAAGTTACTTATCATAAATTCTTGAAAATATTGACCCTGAACTCCTCTTAACCTTTGAAGGGTATGTGATTAAAAAAGTTAGTTGCATATCCTTTACTTCTTCTTCGTCTTTCTTCTTCTGCGTTCATCTGTAGTGTTTTTTTTTTCCAGACATAATTGCGTTGTGCTTGTGTACAGCAGAGCTGTGATACTCGTACCTTTTGACTAACACATCCGACTTCTGTAGGCATTAGAGTTAACCTTCCCGGGTATATCCTTTACACGATGTAGTAGTCAACTCCAGTATTTTTTGTCTCTGTTCATGATTCCTAGACAAGTTTACGTTCATAGTTTGCCATTGCTTTCTGAACGACCGGCACTCATACTATTTCATAAGAAACCAGCGCATGGCGGTCTGCTGCCAAATCCTCCACAGCTGTGTTTCGAACGCGGGTATGTGGGATTATGAACCCTTCTCCATGGAACCGGTATATGATTACTAGCTGTTCAGATCTGTTGTTTCTTCCTACAGTGACCGATGCACTCAAAGTTGACGTCAGTGAACTCAAGGCAATGATCGCAAACTTGGGGCCAGACATAACTCTTTCTCCAGGCAAACCTCAGGAAACCTCTGCTCCGTCTCCGGCCAAACCTCAGGAAACCTCTGCTCCGTCTCCGGCCAAACCTCAGAAACCTGCTGCAGCTGATGATGATGACGATGACATAGACTTGTTTGGCAGTGATGTATGTTTGCTCTTTATTTCATTTTTTAAAAATTTCTCCAACGCAGTCAAGCCCGGCATTTTTTGGCTGTGTGTGAATTTCTAGGTAATGTTACAGTTAGTAGTTTACCATTGCTATCTGAACTACAAATCAGTAGTTCAGAAAGCAATGGCAAACTACTGATGCTCGTAACTGTGTGTCATTTACTGCCAATATAGTATCTTGCGGTGTATGGCAGGGGGGGTCTTGAGCCTGAGGAATTAAGGCCGCTTGTCTAGTGCAGTCGCCGTGAACTGTGCAGGTTAGGGTTTTCTTTTTTGCCTCTGACAGAAAAATAACTCCACACCTTACCGAGGGTTCAAACCCGGGTCTCCCAAAGGAGAATCCGGCATTCTAGTCACTCAGCCAGCCGCAACTGATGCTCATAAACTGTCCCAAATATCTGCCTTCCATGAACATGCAAATTTATAACCATCCCAAATACCAGTATCACATGAATATGAACATTACAAACCACCCAAAATACCTGTATTCCATAAAAATGAATATGTGTAACTGAACTACATACATGTAAAAAAAAAAAAAAAAAAAAAATAGGCAAGTGAAATATTTTTGCGTTGTTAAAAGTTATAACATTCTTTTAAAAACCACGCTGGGGGGTAAGATTGAAGGCAAGAATTAAATGATACAAGTGGGAACATAACATCAAAAGATGGATGAATAGCCGTCTGACAGAATGTACAATAAGAGACCAACAGAGTTGGATATCCATTGCAGCCAACCTTCATTGTCGAGACGAGTCCCGATTGATAAATACCTGTATTCCATGAACATGAACATTTAAAACTGTCCCATGTACCTGTATCTTATGAATATGAACATTTATAAACACCCTAAATACCAGTATCCCATGAATATGAACATTCAAAACTGTCCCATGTACCTGTTTGGTATATGAACATTTATAACCACCCTAAATATCCAAATCCCATGTGTATGAACATTTATAACCATCTAAATACATGTATCCCATGAATATAAACATTTGTAACCACCCCAAATACCTGTATCTCGTGAATATGGACATTTAAAACCACCCCAAATACCTATATCCGATGAATATGGACATTTAAAACCACACCAGATACCTGTATCCCATGAATATGGACATTTATAACCTCCCTAAATACCTGTATCCTATAAACATGAACATTTATAATCACCCTAAATGTCCGTATTCCATGAATATTAACATTATAACCACCCTAAATACCTGCACCCTTTGAAAATGAACATTTATAACTGACCCATATACCCATATTCCATGGAGATAAAACTTTATAACCGCCTATCCACGTCACAGAATGGTATTGAAAAACTAAAAACCTCAACCCAAAAGAATAGTGAAGATCACAAATTATATCTTAACATAGCAAAAACAAAGATAATGCGTAAAGATAAAACTAATATGGAGAAAGAAATATATGTTAATGAGGAAAAGTTGAAGGTGGTGGAAAATTTTGAATATCTTAGGTCATTGATTACCAACAATGGTGACACAAAGAAATTAAGACTAATATCTATTACTCTTCAAAAACTAAAACAGCTTAATAATTTGTGGTGTGGGACAGATAGACCTATAAAGATTCGATTTTTAAGAGCATGCATCTTTCCCGTTGCAACATACGCCTGTGAGATCTGGACACTTACTAAAAAAGCTGAACAGCACATAAATGCCTTTGAATGTTATAGACATGTCTCTAAGAATATCTTAGATACAGAACAGAACAAATCCGCATAAGTCGGATGTGTCGGCCTAACGGCGCAAGAACGCAGCTCTGCTGTAAACAGGCACAACGCAATCACATCCGAAAAAAAAACCGGATGAACGAAGAAGAAGAAGAAGAACAGAACAAATGCATCCATATGGCAAGATCTGAATATTGAAGAAGGTTGGCTACTTAAGACGATAAAGTAAAGAAAATTGAAATATTTTGGTCACTTGAAACGTCATGAAAGATTGGTACGAACAATAAAGGAGGAGTATATGCCTGGGAAGAGAGGAAGAGGAAGGCCAATGAGAAGATGGGTGCAGGGAGTGGCAGATGATCTCCAGATGGGTGTATCAGACGCGGGACATCTTGCTTGCGATCGAGAAGTTTTCCGGAAGAGTGTTATGGGAACGAGATTCTGCAAAGGGCATGCTACTGCAGGAATGAATGAATAACCTCCATAAATAGGTGTCACCTGTGATCGTAGATACCCATAACCACCCCAGTTTACTGACTGTCTTAAGGAATGTTGTGTTGTGATGATGTTATTTGTGATGTTTTCCTTGTATTGCAGGATGAGGAAACCAAGACACTGAAAGAGAAGAGACTTAGAGAGTATGCAGAGAAGAAGGCAAAAAGTGAGTTGCTAAAATGGTTGGTTGTTTGTGAAACCTCTAAATCTGTTAAGCTATTAAGTCTGATGCCTGGACGTTTGGTTTGTCTGGGTCCTGAACAGGTCTTGTATCTGTCAAAGCGAGGCTGGCATGGTCACTTTTCTCTTGGCCAGGTACCAAAGTAATATATCGACAATTACTGTTGTAGATCAGCCTTGTGCGCGTGTGGATTGGCAGAGCAGATCACATACTCCAAGACTGCCCAAAATACAACATATGTCTAGCAAACCTTATGGCCTGGACCCAACAGTGGAGGATACACTGTATGGACCACTGAGTGGACTAAAATAGGATAGAAGTTTACGCAAGAGACATTGCAGTTAAAGACAAATTTCAAGCGAACGAAGGAAAAAGAACTGTTGTAGAGTTCTTCTTGCCATGCCCAGAAACTGGGATGTGCAAGACCAGTACTAAAACTTCACATATCCAGAGAGACATAGGATGTAACCAGGTCATGTTTCAGCACAGCACACAACCTGTCCAATTAGGCCCAAGTGGGTCATGTTTCCTTTATTTCAGACAGGAATGTCTATCAGCCAGGTGTGTGAAATAAAGAACAACAATCGTGAAAAAGATTGGATAAAAGTACCGGAAGACATGTTGGACTGGCTCAAGGTAATAGTCACACTGGGTTATGAGTGCAGAGAATGGGCTGCACAGAGTTTGAGATACAACTGATCCAGGGTAACACACATCAAGGTGACATAATGATTTGCACTGATGGGTCAGTGGTGAGAAATGGACATAGTGGCTGGGGTTTCATTGTGAAGGCTAATGGACGATGCTTGAAAAAGAAGGACCTGGCGTATGAGACTACAACCTCCAGCATGAGAATGGAGATGGAAGCAGTAACAGCGGCCTTCCGATGGTTGGAGACCACTGCAACACACGTATTCAGTACGGACTCATGAAGTATACTTAGTAAGGTGGAGAAAGGAACTTTTCGAGTAGAATGGCTTGCCTCACTTCAAAGGTCACAGATTGTCAGAATTGTATGGATTTTTTGCCCTGGTCATGCGGGGGAATGAACAGGCTTATAGGCTGGCAGGGAATGTTCCTCTTGGTGGTAGATTACCTATGGACAAGGGAATGGTGGTCAAGGCCAGGTGGCAAGAGCCGACACATCCTACTTCTACGGACATTTTTTGACCGGGTTAACCTTCCCGGGTGAATTGGTTTTCTATCTGTTTAGCAATTTGATGATTTGTTTGATATTTAGCAACTTGATGGTTGGTTGGACATTTTAGCATCTTGATGATTGGTGGGATATTTAGTAACTTGATAATTGATTGGACATTTTAGGAACTTAATGGTGGGTTGGACATTTTAGCATCTTTATGATTGGTGGGATATTTTCTATACACCGCAAGGTACTATATTGGCAGTAAATGACAGGCAGTTGATTGATTGGACATTTTAGCAAATTGATGGTGGGTTGGACATTTTGGCAACTTGATGGTTGGTTGGATATTTTACATCTTGATGATTGATGGCTTAATTAGTAACTTGATGATTGGTTGGACATTTTAGCAATTTGATTGTTGGTTGGATGTTTTAGCATCTTGGTGGTTGGTGTGATATTTAGTAACTTGATGATTCTTTGGACATTTTAACAACTTGATTGGTTGCACATTTTAGCAACTTGATCGTGGGTTTGACAATTTAGCAACTTGATGGTGGGTTGGACATTTTAGCAACTTAATGGTTGGTTGGACATTTTAGTATCTTGATATTGGTGGGATATGTAATAACTTTATGATTGGTTGGACATTTTAGCATCTATATGATTGATGGGATATTTAGTAACTTGATGATTGGTTGGACATTTTAGCATCTTGATGATTGGTGGGATATTTAGTATCCTGATGATTGGTTGGACATTTAGCAACTTGATGATTGGTTTGAAATGTTGCTAATCAATTCTGGGTTTGCCTACAGAGCCAGCTCTCATTGCCAAGTCGAGCGTGGTGCTGGATGTCAAACCCTGGGATGATGAAACAGACATGGCGGAAATGGAGAAGAGGGTTCGTTCCATTGCGCAGGATGGTCTTGTTTGGGGAGCATGTAAGTATTTTGAATCATTATATTGGGGGAAAGTAAGGTGTTCCTTAGCATGATGTAAGTAAAAGTGATGTTTCTAATCACTGAATGTAAGTAAAAGTGATGGTTCTAATCACTGAATGTAAGTAAAAGTGACATTTTAATAACTGAATGTAAGTAAGAGTTACACTTCTAATCACCGTATTTACATAAAAGTGACCATTCTAATCACTGTATATTAGTGACACTTCTAATAGCTATGTGTTCAGCGCTGCGGAAAGAGACCGAGCCATATGGGATAAAACTAAGTCGACCCTGTCGACTTTTAAGTGACTTTTTAATTGCTATGTATGTCGGTAAAAATATAATGTATTTTTCACTGTGTGAACATAATGGTAAAGTAGTGTTTTTTTAGTCAGTGTAAGTAAATGTAAGTAAAAGTTTGTTACTGGTTGCATGTATGTCAGAAAGTATCAAGTCTTTGTTTAATTGTATATGCCAGTAGCATGTCTATGGTGTGTATGTCAGTAAATGTAATATGTTTCTGGGTGTCAGTAACAGTAACATCTTTCTGGTCATTGTGTCAGTATAAGTAACGTCTTTCTGGTAGTTAATGTATGTAAGTAAACAATAGCATATTTCTGATCACTGTTTGTCATAAAAAGTAACGATGTTCCTGATCATAGCATATGTAAGTAACGTGTTTATAACTGCATTTCTTCATTTACTAGCCAAGCTTGTGGAGGTAGGGTATGGAATCAAGAAGCTAAGCATCATATGTGTTGTGGAGGACGACAAAGTCAGCATCGAGGACCTGTCTGAGAAAATCACTGATGAGAATGAGGATTTGGTAATGCTCTTGTAGCTTTTTCCCCCCTTTTATCATCATAACCTTTTGTTTTCTTCTTTCATTCGTTTGAAATTTATTCTGTATATCTGCAATGATATCCTTATGTAAACTTCAATGTCTTCAGGTTAGTTCACTCAGTGGTTCATAGCGTGTTATCTGCCACTGTTGTTTCTCTAGGCCAGAAGGTTTGCTTAGATATGTCGTATTTTGGACATTCTTGGAGTATGTGATCTGCAGTCTGCGGTGCCAACCCAAGTGTGCACGTGGCTGACTCACCAGTCTTGAATTTTTTATACATGTGGTTGCGTAATCTATTGTGTCCTGTTCTGAGGAATAGAATAATGACTTGTTCTGCTCTGTCCATAAAATATCCAGTAGTATCTAGGAGCAGTCCAACAGGATATAACACATACACTGTACTGTCTGGCTTCTTTCTGCAGATCTGTCTAGCACACGTTTTGTTTCTACGAGGGTGAGTCAATAAGTAAGTCACACAGTTCTGTGGTACGGCAGGTAAATCTAGTTGGTGTTTTCTACAGGTGTCATTAGGTGACAGCAACATCAAACTTTATATTCCCGTTCGTCAAGTGGTGCTAGGTGTCTCAAGTATAAACAAAATAGCGACTGTACTTATGAAATGTACAACCAAAGAGCAACACGCTATTGTGTGTTTTTTGTGGGCAAAAGGACTCTGTAGCATCTGCAATAGAGTGCTCACATGGTTCAGCAAACAGCATAATGCATGATCGATTGACATTTAAGAAAGTGTGCTCAAGGTGGGTACCCCGACAATTGAAGGAGGAACACAAAATGAACCGATTTGGCCTGTCCTTGCATCATCTTTATCGATACGAAGATGAAGGAGAAGACATGCTGAACAAGATTGTTACTGGGGACAAATCACGTTTGTTAAAATAAGGCTGAACTTTTGTTTTATTACATATTTCAGTCTTATATGGTCAGCACAGAAGGTCCACAAAGAAAATAACACACAAAAACGCTTGTGTTACTTTCACAGGGGAGGGGGGACAAATATATGTACACATAACTGTTGTGTGTGTATATATATATATATATATATATATATATATATATATATATATATATATATATATATATATATATATATATATATAAAATATAACCCTTTTGCATGCTTTGAGGCCCATTGGACATGGTGTGAGTCCCATATTTTTATTGACTAACTTGCATTCTGTGGCTGATGTGGTCACCTACGAGACGAGCCGGCCGCCTTTATTTCCCAAGGCATTTCCTGATACCCAATTTTAGGATAGGTCGACCTGAAAACCCAGGTCCCAGGTCATTTTTTAAAAACCTATCTCAAATTCGAACTCATGACTACCCGGTCTCCAGCCACTACCCTAACCACAGCTTTCATGTGTGTGTGTGCACACGATGATGATGATGATGTCCCATCCAGTGCCAGTGTGTTTTCTTCACCTCTTGTTTACATACCTAGCAATGTGATCATTGTTCTCTCTGTTTCACATACTAATGTGATTGTTTATTCTGTCTGTTTCACATTGTCATGTGATTGTTTTTCCTGTCTGTTTCACATTTCACTGAATGTTTATTTCATTCGTTTAATTACCAGGTTCAAAGTGTCGACGTGGCTGCTTTCAACAAGATCTAATAGATGTGACTTTTGGTGCCTAGTCCATTCTTGATTTATTGTAATAATATAAATATATCAGCATTCACTGTGTGTTGGTGTTGTGTTATCTGTGGTCATGTAAGCTACTTAGTACTTAAGAGTGTAGAAGAGGGAAGACCAAACAGAGCTGTATGGTATATCTAAACACAAGGATAGAAGAGGGAAGACCAAACAGAACTATATGGTATATCTAAACACAAGGTGAGGAGAAGAAAGACCAAACAGGACTATATGGTATATCTAAACACAAGGATAGAAGAGGAAAGACCAAACAGAACTATATGGTATATCTAAACACAAGGTGAGGAGAAGAAAGACCAAACAGAACTATATGGTATATCTAAACACAAGGGTAGAAGAGGAAAGACCAAACAGAACTATATGGTATATCTAAACACAAGGTGAGAAGAAAGACCAAACAGAACTATATGGTATATCTAAACACAAGGTGAGGAGAAGAAAGACCAAACAGAACTATATGGTATATCTAAACACAAGGTGACGAGAAGAAAGACCAAACAGAACTATATGGTATATCTAAACACAAGGATAGAAGAGGAAAGACCAAACAGAACTATATGGTATATCTAAACACAAGGTGACGAGAAGAAAGACCAAACAGAACTATATGGTATATCTAAACACAAGATGAGGAGAAGAAAGACCAAACAGAACTATATGGTATATCTAAGCACAAGGTGAGGAGAAGAAAGACCAAACAGAACTATATGGTATATCTAACCACAAGGATAGAAGAGGAAAGACCAAGCAGAACTATATGGTATATCTAAACACAAGGTGAGGAGAAGAAAGACCAAACAGAACTATATGGTATATCTAAACACAAGGATAGAAGAGGAAAGACCAAACAGAGCTGTATGGTATATCTAAACACAAGGATAGAAGAGGAAAGACCAAACCGAGCTGTATGGTATATCTAAACACAAGGATAGAAGAGGAAAGACCAAACAGAGCTGTATGGTATATCTAAACACAAGGGTAGAAGAGGAAAGACCAAACAGAACTAAATGGTATATCTAAACACAAGGTGAGGAGAAGAAAGACCAAACAGAACTATATGGTATATCTAAACACAAGGTGAGGAGAAGAAAGACCAAACAGAACTATATGGTATATCTAAACACAAGGGTAGAAGAGGAAAGACCAAACAGAACTATATGGTATATCTAAACACAAGGTGAGAAGAAAGACCAAACAGAACTATATGGTATATCTAAACACAAGGTGAGGAGAAGAAAGACCAAACAGAACTATATGGTATATCTAAACACAAGGTGAGGAGAATAAAGACCAAACAGAACTATATGGTATATCTAAACACAAGGATAGAAGAGGAAAGACCAAACAGAACTATATGGTATATCTAAACACAAGGTGACGAGAAGAAAGACCAAACAGAACTATATGGTATATCTAAACACAAGATGAGGAGAAGAAAGACCAAACAGAACTATATGGTATATCTAAGCACAAGGTGGGGAGAAGAAAGACCAAACAGAACTATATGGTATATCTAAACACAAGGATAGAAGAGGAAAGACCAAGCAGAACTATATGGTATATCTAAACACAAGGTGAGGAGAAGAAAGACCAAACAGAACTATATGGTATATCTAAACACAAGGATAGAAGAGGAAAGACCAAACAGAGCTGTATGGTATATCTAAACACAAGGATAGAAGAGGAAAGACCAAACCAGAGCTGTATGGTATATCTAAACACAAGGATAGAAGAGGAAAGACCAAACAGAGCTGTATGGTATATCTAAACACAAGGGTAGAAGAGGAAAGACCAAACAGAACTAAATGGTATATCTAAACACAAGGTGAGGAGAAGAAAGACCAAACAGAACTATATGGTATATCTAAACACAAGGATAGAAGAGGAAAGACCAAACAGAGCTGTATGGTATATCTAAACACAAGGTGATGAGAAGAAAGACCAACAGAACTATATGGTATATCTAAACACAAGGTGAGGAGAAGAAAGACCAAACAGAACTATATGGTATATCTAAACACAAGGTGAGGAGAAGAAAGACCAAACAGAACTATATGGTATATCTAAACACAAGGTGACGAGAAGAAAGACCAAACAGAACTATATGGTATATCTAAACACAAGGATAGAAGAGGAAAGACCAAAGAGAACTATATGGTATATCTAAACACAAGGTGACGAGAAGAAAGACCAAACAGAACTATATGGTATATCTAAACACAAGATGAGGAGAAGAAAGACCAAACAGAACTATATGGTATATCTAAACACAAGGATAGAAGAGGAAAGACCAAGCAGAACTATATGGTATATCTAAACACAAGGATAGAAAAAGACCAAACAGAACTATATGGTATATCTAAACACAAGGATAGAAGAGGAAAGACTAAACAGAACTATATGGTATATCTAAACACAAGGATAGAACAGGAAAGACCAAACAGAACTATATGGTATATCTAAACACAAGGATAGAACAGGAAAGACCAAACAGAACTATATGGTATATCTAAACACAAGGATAGAACAGGAAAGACCAAACAGAACTATATGGTATATCTAAACACAAGGTGAGGAGAAGAAAGACCAAACAGAACTATATGGTATATCTAAACACAAGGATAGAACAGGAAAGACTAAACAGAACTGTATGGTATATCTAAACATCTGGGAAGGTTAACCCGTTCAACAAATGCTCGCAGAAGTCGGCACAAGAACGCAACTCTGCTGTAAACAGGCGCAACACAATCACATCCACACAAAAAACTCCAGATTAATGCAGAAGAAGAAGTATATCTAAACACAAGCGTAGAAGAGGGAAGACCAAACAGAACTGTAAGATATATCTAAACACAAGGGTAGAACATCAATCAATCATGTGCCATCCCGGAAAGCGTGGGTGGTCATGATTCGCCATTTCCTCAATCACCAGAGTCGTGGATCAGCTCAGTGTTCCTGTCTCGTCCATGCCATGTGGCCAAGCCATCCAGGTATTTTCCTCTCGGTCTTCCTCTTGGTCTGTTCCCTTCGATCTTGCCAGCTGTCACTAAGTTCTCCAGTCCATTTCTTCTCATAACATGTCCAAAAAATTTTGACTGTCTACGTCTAATTTCTCTAATCAATCTACGATTTTCATTTGTCTCTTGTAGTACTTGGTCATTGGTTTTTCTATCTGTCCATGGTATTCTTTGCATTTTCCTCCGAAACCACATTTCTGCAGCCATCAGATGTTTTTCAGCTTGACTGCACATTGTCCAAGTTTCACATCCATACAAAAGAACAGGCTCTATGTATCCCCTCAACACTCTTTTTCTCGTTTCAATTGACATCATTTTATTGGTCAGAATGTTTTTCATCTTGCTAAAGGCTACTTTCGCAATGGCGATTCTTGTTCTAATCTCTTCAAGGCATTATTGACCAATAAAACATCAATTGCAAGGAGAAAAGTGTTAATGCTACATAGAACCCTTGTATGGGTGTGAAACGTGGACAATGAGCAGACAAGCTGAAAAACATCTAATGACACTGGAAATGTGGTTTCTGAGGAAAATGCAAAAAATACATGAACAGACAAATCAATCTTTGATGCCAGTGAATCCACATCATTGTTCAGAATGAGAAATTTGGGAGTAAGAATTGGTACGGCCATGCGCAAGGGGAGAATGAGGGGGTCTCATCAGCCAACACAGAACTGGCACTATTATTAGCCACTTGGGGAGGAGGAGGATCTGAGCACCTATGGATATGTCCGGACTGCAAAATGTTACTCCAATAGATAACTAAACTAAAAAATCTGTTTTTGTGGCTGTTCGCTTAACTCAGGGTGCATGAGAAAATATGTTCATGTATCATGAATTTGGCAATGGTGCACACCACATTTCTATCGTTACTTGTTCCTCACCAACCCTAGATGAGTTAGCGTCTCAGAACATTCTCATTTGTGCTCCATCTTTAGCAGAGGTTTCCAATACTAATGGCACCAATTACAATCTGATGTGTCCGTCTGATGATTCCGAAGTACGGAGTGTTGGCCAGATCCTCCTCTGGTTGCTCCCTACCAAACCATTTATCTCTAGGGCATGATAATTTATCTCGTCTTCCACATCCTACACTGAATGTAACATTGCCTAGAAAATGAATTGCCTAGAAAAGTCGTCCTGGTGTTGATTGCAAATTTCATGTAACATTGCCTAGAAAAGTCGTCCTGGTGATTGCAAATTTCATGTAACATTGAAGAAATCAGTACTAAGGTCAGAGTTATAGCAGTGCTAGATTTCATTAGACAACAGCAGGTTAAGTGGTTTAGACTTCAGCTCGACACTGCATGAGATGAGATGTAACATTGTTTAATAATCTACCGTTACTTACTGAACGAACGTCAATGTTACAGTTAAATTGATAGGTGTGTGGAATGAATCCACTGCCCTGCTATTAGCGTACAGGAAGTTTCACCTCGGGCATTTTCGAAACGAAATACCCGTCACGTTTTTTGCTGTTAACTTTATTTTTATTTTTTTTGGCGTGTGGATTAGCTTTCCTTAATTGCCAGTGTCCCTCGCCATCAGGAAAATCCACTCCGACTTCTGAGGTTCTTGTCATTGACGTCCCCAAGTCAAGGGCGAGAAGTCGACATTTTAGTCCTGCTGACCGGTGTAGGGGATGAGTCCGCTATCTCGGCATCAGCACACCGGAAGTTTAAGAACAACTGTTGTTATCCATTCGGCCGTGCTGGCCCCTCTTGTCTGGCATGTTTCGCTGCATCTCGTCAGATGCCTACTGCAATTATATGCGACATGAAATGAATAATACTTAAGCTTGCTTGTGTTCGCTGGCTGTGAAGTCCTGTATGTCGGATGAAGACATCCTGTTGTCCAACATCAGTGTGATGTCATACAGGACCTGAGGTTTGCGTGAGTATCCGTTGTACCATGTCTGGCTTATTGGTGTGCAGACTTGTGGTTCCTCGCTATGCAGGCCCAGACACTCCGACTTTGGAGGAAAAATTAAGCTGAAACAAGTAATGTCCGAGGTATTGTTCGAATGAGGGGCATCTGTTATCCCCACAGTAATTTAAAATTTACCACGAACTCGTTCTGCTTGCACAAAATCCTCTTGTTAGAACCACATTGGAGTGAAGAGTTTACGGTGTGGAAACAATAGGTAGACAGCGATACAAGTGGGAGGGTAATAGCAAGCGATGGAGACTCCGACCAAGTCTAACAGTGTCTATAGTGTTTTTTTTTGTTGTTGCCTCAATATAAAATTCAATATCTCAGTAACCAACTGAGGGAAAATGATGAGATTTAGTATATAACCTTATCATTATGTCCACCCAACAAAAAAGATTTTATTCTGGAGATTTTACAGCAGATTTCAAAGTTTGTTTATATGCGGTATATAATTTACGACTTAGAGATTACGTCCATCATTTTAACAGTATTACAGCTTCACCAAGACACATCCCCGCATTTTTTAAAATTTTCACGTGATTTTGGGTTTGAAACAAACAGCGCGAAGGCGAAGTTCGGGGGGGGGGGGGGGGGGGGAATTTGTTCAGAGGTGTCTTCAAATGCGGGTTCTTTCATGAAACGTGATTATATAAATACACTAGCTGACAAGGCCCGGCTTCTGGCGGGTATCTATCTGTCTATCTATCTGTCAGTCCGCGCTATTAAATATTGATAAAAGTTACTGGAAAATATGTGAGGACCATGTGTTGAAAGAGGAAGAGGACTATTGGAGAAAGGATGGATTGAATTTTATGCAACCGAGAGCAATCATCAACCTACTGGAATCGTCCGACACAGATTAAGGTCTGAGCAGATCGCAGACTTAATCTACGTACACACTTAATGGGATATTTTGCTCCAACTATTCAGACGAATTGCAGGCCCTAAACATTACAGCATCAGCATCAGCTGAAGAAACAAGAAGGAAATGAAAAATAAGGTAAGAAATATAATCCTTCTACTTTCCTGTTAATTTACAAATTATTTACCCCGTGCCTCTGTAAATTCTCTGTCTTTACTAATATTACACATTGCACCCCTCTCGGGATTCTCCGTGGTGAAGTGGTCAAGCCGTCTGACTCGGGCTCCGAAGGTTGTATGTTCGATTCCGGGCCGCGTACTTCATTTCACGAGTGCATTTTTTCGGAGACTCCCGAGGGTCGTCGCTGGAGCTACGGAGTTCGTGTTTTGTGCGACGCTTTCCGCAATGCGGAAAGAAACTGAGCCATATGGGATAAAAACCCGGTGCACTGCAGCCGACCCTGTCGAATTTAAGCTACTTCTTTCATTGCACCCACTCCCATACGAATCCGGATACGCCTTTGTGTGTCATCTGAATTTGCAGGTCTCCAATTACAGTAAACTTAATTTTGTTAGCGAGAAATCACTAGTTGTTCAGCAAAACATCAAAGTATTGTCGCCGCTTTTGATGATTTAAGTTGTTTTTGGACCTATCAAAGACATATTCCTTGGGTGGGGGTAAATATACGACGGCTGGAAAAATTTCATAACGATGCAACAGACAGTTTTCAAAATAATTGATCGTGAATGAAGGCATTCAGATCGGAACATACTATAGTCGTGAACACGGTTAGACGGGTTCATCGCCTGCTAAGTGAAGGAAAGATGGGTCATCTATTCCTTCTTGCATTCAGGCCTATAACATATGATGGCCTATCACAGCAGGAAATTACTTAGGAACCCAAACACAAATGCTCTGAGGACCGCTGATATAATTACATAAATAATAAAACTTAACCATGGCGAAGTTGTTGCGCTGTCTGCCTTGCGCTCCGAAGGTTTTGGGTTCGGTTCCCGTCACTGGAGCTACGGAGTTCGTGCTTTGTGCGAAGCTTTCGGCAGGCAGTCCTGCGGAAAGGCACTGAGCCGTGTGCGATAATACACAGTGCAATGAAGTCGAGCTTCTTATCTTTGAGTTAACCGCCCTTGACCTGTTTTAGCTGTTCAACTCTCAAGGTTATAGACTTAGTGTTCCGCGTATTCAAGACACTTAGGTCAAAGATTGCGATTTATAAACTGCATCTTATGTAATTAACCCACGTTATCGGCTGCTGGAAAGAGTGATTAAAAACTCTGCAGCGGAGGAAGAACGACAGGAGACTTCTGACAGTGTGACTGATGTTTCCATCGATGATGAACTGTAATTCTAGTGGTGGGCTGTTGTGTTCCCATTCTGGCAGCGGCCTTATGCATGCATACATACGAGTGCATGCTGTTGGTGAGTCGGAACTGCTGTCCACTTTTCATATGGGACAGTGAGGAACGTTGCGTGTGATATTAGCTGGCACAGGAATGCAGCATTATTGGGTAACTCTTTGGTGTAAAGTTGAAACCACTATGAACTAACTAAAGGACCTCATCTACCGGAATGAGATTGATGTAGAGACATCTCCCGACTTTGGTTTCTAACTACTGTCTCCACAGGAAGTGTGTCGCAGAATTCTCTTTCTTTCCCCCAAACCTAGAAACTAACGTGGTTTACAAGTCTGCTACCGGATCTTCAAAGATCTCTCGAGGGGTGGACTTTAACAAAACACTGACATGAGAACCAGGCTCACTCAGCGTATAATTGGTGCCAGAAAAAGTTATGGGAAGTAAAGACCGCCAGGTCATGTTAACCACGCCGAGTGCCGATTAATCTAGAATAATGGGATTAGCATCATAAACCTATTCCAGATCGACCCAGCCTAAACATAGGGGAAGTATTCTGTGAAGTTAGCTTCAGGTCCCCAATATGGAGGATAGGCGGTTGAGCCGTTGAGGCCTCTGGAGTTTTTATGCTTGTGGCTAAGCTTTGTTTACACATTTTCTTCATGTAGGAGTGGTAGTGCATGGTTCCGCCGCCCTGCTACTGAGTTGAGAGCGTTGAGCGACACTATGGGCTGTTAATTTCTCGTTAAGTGCTTTTATATCTGTCCGCAGTTGTTTGTAGTGTGAACTGCATGTTCGAAAAATGGCCGCCGACCGGCCACTGAACTAACTGGGTTGCCTTATGCAGTAATGTGTGACCGCTAGGTTTTTT
>JACEFZ010025019.1:127500-130338 GCA_014155875.1 Cepaea nemoralis | reverse complement strand
ACACTAGGGTCAGGCGTGAAAACTCCCATTTCGTCACACTAGGGTCAGGCGTGAAAACTCCCATTTCGTCACACTAGGGTCAGGCGTGAAAACTCCCATTTCTCACACTAGGGTCAGGCGTGAAAACTCCCATTTCCTCACACTAGGGTCAGGCGTGAAAACTCCCATTTCCTCACACTAGGGTCAGGCGTGAAAACTCCCATTTCCTCACACTAGGGTCAGGCGTGAAAACTCCCATTTCCTCACACTAGGGGTCAGGCGTGAAAACTCCCATTTCCTCACACTAGGGTCAGGCGTGCAAACTCCATTTCCTCACACTAGGGTCAGGCGTGCAAACTTCCCTTTCCTCACACTAGGGTCAGGCGTGCAAACTCCCATTTCCTCACACTAGGGTCAGGCGTGAAAACTCCCATTTCCTCACACTAGGGTCAGGCGTGCAAACTCCCATTTCCTCACACTAGGGTCAGGCGTGCAAAACTCCCATTTCCTCACACTAGGGTCAGGCGTGAAAACTCCCATTTCCTCACACTAGGGTCAGGCGTGAAAACTCCCATTTTCCTCACACTAGGGTCAGGCGTGAAAACTCCCATTTCCTCACACTAGGGTCAGGCGTGAAACTCCCATTTCCTCACACTAGGGTCAGGCGTGAAAACTCCCATTTCCTCACACTAGGGTCAGGCGTGAAAACTCCCATTTCCTCACACTAGGGTCAGGCGTGAAAACTCCCATTTCCTCACACTAGGGTCAGGCGTGAAAACTCCCATTTCCTCACACTAGGGTCAGGCGTGACAACTCCCATTTCCTCACACTAGGGTCAGGCGTGAAAACTCCCTATTTCCCTCACACTAGGGTCAGGCGTGAAACTACCCATTTCCTCACACTAGGGTCAGGCGTGAAAACTCCCATTTCCTCACACTAGGGTCAGCGTGAAAACTCCCATTTCCTCACACTAGGGTCAGGCGTGAAAACTCCCATTTCCTCACACTAGGGTCAGGCGTGAAAACTCCCATTTCCTCACACTAGGGTCAGGCGTGAAAACTCCCATTTCCTCACACTAGGGTCAGGCGTGAAAACTCCCATTTCCTCACACTAGGGTCAGGCGTGAAAACTCCCATTTCCTCACACTAGGGTCAGGCGTGAAAACTCCCATTTCCTCACACTAGGGTCAGGCGTGAAACTCCCATTTCCTCACACTAGGTCAGGCGTGCAAACTCCCATTTCCTCACACTAGGGTCAGGCGTGCAAACTCCCATTTCCTCACACTAGGGTCAGGCGTGCAAACTCCCATTTCCTCACACTAGGGTCAGGCGTGAAAACTCCCATTTCCTCACACTAGGGTCAGGCGTGCAAACTCCCATTTCCTCACACTAGGGTCAGGCGTGCAAACTCCCATTTCCTCACACTAGGGTCAGGCGTGAAAACTCCATTTCCTCACACTAGGGTCAGGCGTGAACACTCCCATTTCCTCACACTAGGGCAGGCGTGAAAAACTCCCATTTCCTCACACTAGGGTCAGGCGTGAAAACTCCCATTTCCTCACACTAGGGTCAGGCGTGAAAACTCCCATTTCCTCACACTAGGGTCAGGCGTGAAAAACTCCCATTTCCTCACACTAGGGTCAGGCGTGCAAACTCCATTTCCTCACACTAGGGTCAGGCGTGCAAACTCCCATTTCCTCACACTAGGGTCAGGCGTGCAAACTCCCATTTCCTCACACTAGGGTCAGGCGTGCAAACTCCCATTTCCTCACACTAGGGTCAGGCGTGCAAACTCCCATTTCCTCACACTAGGGTCAGGCGTGCAAACTCCCATTTCCTCACACTAGGGTCAGGCGTGCAAAACTCCCATTTCCTCACACTAGGGGTCAGGCGTGCAAACTCCCATTTCCTCACACTAGGGTCAGCGTGAAAACTCCCATTCCTCACACTAGGTCAGCGTGCAAACTCCCATTTCCTCACACTAGGGTCAGGCGTGCAACTCCCATTATCCTCACACTAGGGTCAGGCGTGCAAACTCCCATTTCCTCACACTAGGGTCAGGCGTGCAAACTCCCATTTCCTCACACTAGGGTCGAGGCGTGAAAACTCCCATTTCCTCACACTAGGGTCAGGCGTGCAAACTCCCATTTCCTCACACTAGGGTCAGGCGTGCAAACTCCCATTTCCTCACACTAGGGTCAGGCGTGAAAACTCCCATTTCCTCACACTAGGGTCAGGCGTGCAAACTCCCATTTCCTCACACTAGGGTCAGGCGTGCAAACTCCCATTTCCTCACACTAGGGTCAGGCGTGAAAACTCCCATTTCCTCACACTAGGGTCAGGCGTGAAAACTCCCATTTCCTCACACTAGGGTCAGGCGTGCAAACTCCCATTTCCTCACACTAGGGTCAGGCGTGCAAACTCCCATTTCCTCACACTAGGGTCAGGCGTGCAAACTCCCATTTCCTCACACTAGGGTCAGGCGTGCAAACTCCCATTTCCTCACACTAGGGTCAGGCGTGAAAACTCCCAATTGAGCTCCCCCGCCCCAAGCTGTTGGCACAATAGCTGTGAATGGGGACTTGTCGGGTTTGGTGAGCGCCGTCAAATATTCAGCGGTAACAAACAGCAGGTCATACCGTCTACTGTCATATGGCAGCTGTTATATTTGACTAACACTGACATCCCAACATTCGGCGCTATCAGAAAGCAGGTAGTACCGTCTACTGTCATATGGCAGCTGTTATATTTGACTAACACCGACATCCCAACATTCGGCGCTATCAGAAAGCAGGTAGTACCGTCTACTGTCATATGGCAGCTGTTATATTTGACTAACACTGACATCCCAACATTCGGC
>JACEFZ010025019.1:112500-122500 GCA_014155875.1 Cepaea nemoralis | reverse complement strand
GCGGGCAACCACGGCACTTCACCCCCACAACCCCTGGCTGGCCCTGCTTCGGTCACATGACTGGTCACTGACTGGATATTGTGTCACTGGTCCCTGTCTTCCTTTGTATTTGTGTTTGTGTGTGTGTGTGTGTGTGTGTGTGTGTGTGTGTGGGGAACGGGCCACACATACGCGGAGCTGTGTGTGTTTGTGTGTGGGGGAGCTGTGTGTATGTGTGTGTGTGTGGAGCTGTGTGTGTGTGTGTTGGAATGGGCTACACTGTGTGTGTGTGTGTGCGTGTGTGTTGGAATGGGCCACACTGTGTGTGTGTGTGTATGTGTGTGTGTGGGAACGGGCCACACATACGTGGAGCTGTGTGTTGTGTTGATCGTGTCGATGTTGTATCAATGTGATTGACTTGTCTAGAATCAAGGGTCCAGGATCAAACGTTTTGTATGTGAGACAATCAGGAGCGAAATGTTTTGTGTGCGAGACAATAATGACCAAATGTGTTCTGTCAGGTGTCATATTTTATTGTATGACAGACAATGGGGTATCCTTTCTTACTGTGTGACAAACAATCTGGTGTCATGTCTTACTGTGTGACAAACAATCTGGTGTCATGTCTTACTGTGTGACAAACAATCTGGTGTCATGTCTTACTGTGTGACAAACAATCTGGTGTCATGTCTTACTGTGTGACAAACAATCTGGTGTCATGTCTTACTGTGTGACAAACAATCTGGTGTCATGTCTTACTGTGTGACAGACAGTGCCATGTCTTATTGTGTGACAGACATTCCGGTGTCATGTCTTAATGTGTGACAGACAATCAAGTGTCGTGTCTTGCTGTGTGACAGGCAATCTGGTGTCGTGTCTTGTTGTGTGAGAGACATTCAGTGTCAAGTCTTGTTGTGTGAGAGACATTCAGTGTCATGTCTTGTTGTGTGACAGACAATCAGGACAACCATGAGACATCACACATTGTGTTACAGGCCATGAGACATCACTGGAAGTCCAGTAAATTTATAAACAACTCCGGCTCCATGTGGATTTGAACCAGTACCTGCCACTTCGACAGGCGATCGCCTAGCCATCCCGTTACAGTGTCTCCGAATGACTGACTGTAGGGTACAGCTGTCTTCTGTGTGACTGTAGGTACAGCTGTCTTCTGTGTGACTGTAGGGTACAGCTGTCTTCTGTGTGACTGTAGGGTACAGCTGTCTTCTGTGTGACTGTAGGGTACAGCTGTCTTCTGTGTGACTGTAGGGTACAGCTGTCTTCTGTGTGACTGTAGGGTACAGCTGTCTTCTGTGTAACAATAGGGTACAGCTGCCTTCTGTGTGACTGTATCAGGATGGGCGGAGGCGAGTCTGTGACAACCATATCTGTGCGATGTGACAACTATATCTGTGAGGTGTGACAGTAAGTGCCCCTCACACCGCCTCGTGACCCGCACTAGAGATTGGTGGTGGGGTCAGGGAGGGCAGGTGTCAGTCGGCAGTGACAGATGTATCAGAGCTGTCGTCATACACACACGGGTGTCTCTCTGTGTGCGTGTGTGGATGTGTGTGTGTCTGTGTGTGTGTGTGTGTGGTTGAATGTGTGTATCTGCGTGTGTGTATGCGTGTGTGTGCGTGTGTGTATGCGTGTGTGTGTGTGTGTGTGTGCGTGTGTAAGTTGCTACATGTATGTAAGTTGTCCCCCGAGACGGATCAACAATGCCAATCAATAAAACGTGGCCTCAGACAATCACTACAACACGTCAGTGGCCCCTGTCTGTCAGCCCGCCCCTCCCACCTGGCCCGCTACGTCAGTGGCCCCTGTCTGTCAGCCCGCCCCTCCCACCTGGCCCGCTACGTCAGTGGCCCCTGTCTGTCAGCCCGCCCCTCCCACCTGGCCCGCTACGTCAGTGGCCCTGTCTGTCAGCCCGCCCCTCCCGCCTGGCCCGCTACGTCAGTGGCCCCTGTCTGTCAGCCCGCCCCTCCCACCTGGCCCACTACGTCAGTGGCCCCTGTCTGTCAGCCCGCCCCTCCCACCTGGCCCGCTACGTCAGTGGCCCCTGTCTGTCAGCCCGCCCCTCCCACCTGGCCCGCTACTTCAGTCTTTATTCTCCAGCCCACCCCTCCCGCCTGGCCAGCTACTTCAGTCTTTATTCTCCAGCCCACCCCTCCCGCCCTGGCCCGCTACTTCAGCCTTTATTCTCCAGCCCACCCCTCCCGCCTGGCCCGCTACTTCAGTCTTTATTCTCCAGCCCACCCCTCCTGCGTGGCCCGCTATGTCAGCCTTGATTGCCCCAGCCCGCCCCTCTATGTACAACTTGTAACCATAGTTGTGTGCCGCCCTCTACTGTACACAGCTGGTTGACATGTAGCTCAACGTATCAGCGTGAAAATATAGTTACAGTTTTATGTAACAGTGTGAAAGTATAGTTACAGTTGTATGTAACAGTGTGAAAGTATAGTTACAGCTGTATGTAACAGTGTTAAAGTATAGTTACAGCTGTATGTAACAGTGTGAAAGTATAGTTACAGCTGGATGTAACAGTGTGAAAGTATAGTTACAGCTGGATGTAACAGTGTGAAAGTACAGTTACAAGTTGATGTAACAGTGTGGTGTAACAATGGAATAAATCCATGCCCACCTACATGTCACGCAGACTGACTTTTATTGTGGGCAATATCAAACAGGTTTAATGAAACCACAGGAAGACGCGATCTACCAGACTTTGGAAATAAAACCACTAACTACACGGGAATACATAACAAGTTTCCATAAATTCACTCATTAGAATAAAAATGGAATTACTGTAGTAACATTACCGTAACCGGTCAGAACTGGCTTATATATTGTCTGTATTACTGCAGAATGACACAAACAGGAAGATGCCGTGGAATGGGCAGTTAACTGATGTAACCATGAAACAACAGATCACTTTGTATCCCATCTGGAAACTGCGAAGCTATATCCTGTCTTCGCTGGCTGGAACAGATGGCGGCACTTCTGTGTGAGATCTACACACCCTCTACTGTAGTCTTCCACAGACTGCCATCAACGTGAGATCTACACACCCTCTACTGTAGTCTTCCACAGACTGCCACCAATGTGAGATCTACACACCCTCTACTGTAGTCTTCCACAGACTGCCACCAATGTGAGATCTACACACCCTCTACTGTAGTCTTCCACAGACTGCCACCAATGTGAGATCTACACACCCTCTACTGTAGTCTTTCACAGACTGCCGCCAACGGAGGGGAAATATACACGCACAGACCCTGAGGCTCATACAGAATACTTGCTGTATGAATGTGTTCACAATATATGGAAGGATGAATGTGTTCACAATATGTGGAAGGATGAATGTGTTCACAATATGTGGAAGCAAGACGTCTCATAAAGTGACAGCAAGCCGTAGACTTGCCTTCACACTGACGCACTGTACAACCGTAAAAAGCACCGGGTGTTTATGTTTGCAGTATTATAACTGTTCTTGTCAACACATCAATGGATTACATACATCATTGGTTGATTGGTTAAACAGTCCGCATTAAAACAACTTGACCAGAAATCAACAAACAACAACAAATCGGATTACTTAGATCATTATTATATTGTATATTTGTTGTCCACAATTAAGGATGAGGTACACATGACACGTTTACAAGTAATTCATGATTAAGTAGTTTGAAGATTAAATTGTTTCTGAACACGTTCAACAAACACAGGGATGTGTAAACTGGTTACCGCTGCCATTTCTAAAAACACCCAGAAACAGCAACAATCTCAAACCGTGGCCAAGTCAGAAGATCATTTCTCAAAAGAGCATGCATCCCTGACCTAACGCCAATAGAAGTGATTATTTGTGACCAATCTGTTAAAACATCACGATGAAGGTGCCTGGCAGTACAGCTGTTGCCGTCCTGATGTGTGCACGGATACCCGGGGGTCAAGGATGCGATCACAGACACCAACCACTCAACCGACGGTGCTCAATGTCGTAGTCCCATGACAATGACGTCAATGACAGCTCGTGTCTAGTCATTCACAAAGAATCACTTTCATGCATCTGTCTATGATTTTGCATAATGTGTTCTTAGTTGCTTTTGTAAACACAAAACAAATCAAAAACGCTTAAATAATATAAGTGTGCATCATTAATCGTACAATTACCAATATTGTAAACCCTACAATCACGTGTCTATTCACGCACGGAACATAAACGCAACCAAGTACAAATCAATCAACGTGGTGCGACCCAACTGCACTGAGTAGAATGGATTCACGTGTCTCAACTGGCCAACCTGTGTTGATATTGCATGTTCTCGTCATGAATGACAAAATATATACAAAAATGTGTGTGAATATGTAATTCATGCATGTGTGTGAATATTTTGTACATTTGTGACACGTATCTCACAATTGTTGTATACAATATTTGAATGTCCGAGGTAAAAACGACAAAAAGAAACTCAGAAAGAGTGATACAAATATACGTATGGTAAATGGGCAAATGTACCGACCACGGTGTCAGCAATAAATGTGTAACTGGAAACCTTGTCTTTGAACAGTGGCTACACTGTTATAAATGACATCACCAATGTTCAGTTATGAACATATAAATCACGACTAAATAAATACCGACTTTTGAACAAACAGGCGTGTAGACTACACGTGACACCCCGTGATGCCATGACCCACATCATCAGGCCCATTCAGGCCAGGACGAGGTCTGGAGTGAAACTGTCTATACCAGGTTGTTCTAGCTGACGCTACAATCTTAGGCCATGTGTGTGTTTCTGTGTGCGGTTTTGTTTTTCCTGCTCCAATTTGTTCTGTTTGTTTTGATTTTTTTAACTAAAATGAATTAACAAAATTATTGTTCGTAGCGTTGAAAATGTGTATGCATGGTGCATTAAATTTGCACAAATTTAAGATGATAATTTCTTGAAGGTGTACACCAAATTGCACGTCTGTAAACTAATTCTAACCGCGACATAAAACCGTTGAAATGGCAAATATTAATGACGTACGTTACGAGCAGAGGATTGTTTTTGCGACATTGATGGGGTTATTCTCGTGGATGTGCTGCCTAAAGGTGAAACCATTAATTCGACAATTTAAATAGAAACACTCGCTAAACTTAGTCGTCGTTACTGCGGGGTTAGGCCTCACAAGGATCGAGAGCAACTGCTTCTCCTTCACGACAACGTGCGTCCTCACACAAGTTTGCAAACAAGAGAGACAATCTACAAAATCTGGTAGAATGGGCTGCCCCATCCACCTTACAATCCAGACCTGGCACAGTTTGATTTCCATTTTTTCGGTCCCCTTAAGAATGCTTTCCGTGGGACAAAGTTTGAAGACAACGAGGGAGTGATTAATGCAGTGGAGAAATGGTTGCGAGAGTAGAACAAAATGTTGTACAGATCTGGGATACATGCTCTTGTTTCAAGATGGCGTCAAGCCGTTAAAGTTGAAGGAGATTATGTTAATAAGTAGGCACATTTGCTGCAAGTGTGCATAAACACTGTGACCAAATTTCATTTGTATGAAATGGTTCCGTCGCCCTGCTACTGAGTGAGTGCGTGGCGCGACACTGTGAGCTGTGAATTTCGTGTGGAATGCTTTTACATCTGTCCGAGGTTGTTTGTAGCGTGAACTGCGTGTTCGGAACGATGACGGTCGGCTGTTGCTGAACTAACCGGTTTGCTTTTTCGGTTCACGATTGCAATTTTCAGGAGACTCCTGGGAGTCGTCGCTGGAGCTACGGAGTTCGTGCTATCTTTCGGCGGGTTGCCCTGCGGAAAGAGACTGAGCCATATGGGATAAAACCCGGATCAATGAAGTCTTTCTTGTGACTGCCGATTCCATCGACGATGAACTGTATTTTTCATGGAGGACTTTTGTGTTGGCATTCTGGCGGCGGCATTATGCACAGTGTACCTGTGCGGGTTGTTGGCTTGCCGAGACTCCTGTCTATTCCACTTCTGACATTGGGCAGCGAGGCGCATTTTGTGTGATATTCACTGACACAGGAAGTAACTTCATTTGTATATTATTAGCGGTTAAAGAAATACTAATTGTTGTGCATAACTTTCCGATCTACCCTCGTATATATGTATATATTCCGGTCACGAACATGTAGGATAGGCAGTGAAACGGTTAAGGCCTCTGGGCGCTTATGCTCATGGCTACCGTTGCATTCGCATTTTCCTCATGTTGGACTGGTAGTTTTGTTGTTCCGTCGCCCTGCTACTGAGTTGAGTGTGTGGCGCGACGCTATGAGCTGTGAATTTTGTGTGAAATGCTTTTAAATCTGCCCGAGGTTGTGGAGCGTGAACTGCATGTTCAGAGCAATGGCGGCTGGCTATGTCCCAAAACTGACCGGTTTATGTGCCTTATGCAGAAATGTGTGGCTGCTGGTCTTCTGGTTGACTGCCGCTTTCTTTGACGATGAACAGTGCTTTCGTGGAGGACTGTTGTTTTGGTATTCTGGGGACGGCATTATGTACAGTGAAATGATGTTTACATCTGTCCGAGGTGTTGTAGCATGAGCTGCGTGCTCGCAGGATGGCGTGGCTGGCTAGATACATCTGGAGACGGAACAGCAACATCTAGAAATATCTGCATGTGTAGCGGCTGGTGTGTCGCAGACGCAACGGTTTTTATTGCCTTATGTGGAGAATTTTGTGGCTGCTCATTTTCTGGTGACTGTCGTTTCCATCGATGATGAACTGTGTTTTCGAGGAGGACTTTTGTGTTGACATTCTGGCGACGGCATTATGTACAGTGAAATGTTTCTTTACATCTGTTCGAGGTTGTTTTGTTGCGTGAACTACATTTCGAAGGGAAAATGGCGTCGCTGGCTGGAGAACATCTGGAAACGGAGTTACAAAATCTAGAGACATCTAGACTTTGCGGGTGAGCGTCTGGTTGGGAAAGAGACTGCCAATTCCATCAGGTATGAACTGTATGTTTTCGTAGAGGACTTTTGTGGTGACATTCTGGCGGCGGCATTGTGCACAGTGTGCCTGGGCGGGCTGTGGTTTGTCGAGACTTCTGTCTGTTCCACTGTTCACATGGGGCAGTGAGGAACATTTTATGTGATATTCACTGGCACGGGAACGGATCACAATGGGGACGACCCTTTGCTGTGATGCTGGAACCGCGACTAATGTCTAATGACTTGTGTGTGTGTGTGTGTGTGTGTGTGTGTGTGTGTGTGTGTGTGTGTGTGTGCGTGCGTGCGTGCGTGTGCGTGCGTGTGTGTGTGTGTGACAAAACAAACATATTTACATCGACCACTACAACCCACAACTAATGAGGAATAAGAATAGTGACATGAATGTGGTCATGTCAAAGACATTGTGGTCTATGAAGGTAAAGTGTGACATGGGGAGATATCGTATGTACATACATCAGGATTATCAAATTAAAAGTCATAAAATGGTAATGAATGATATCAACAATCGACCATACACATACAGAAATATGTGGTCAGAATATCACAACTTGGGACGTCAAAGTGGGCACATGTCAGCCTACCTGGGAGTGGGGTAGGGGTTAGTGTGCGTTGTGTGTGTGTGTGTGTGTGTGTGTGTGTGTATGAGAGAGAGAGAGAGAGTATGTGTGTGTGTATATGTGTATGTGTGTGTGTCCTGTCATCAGTCTTCCTAGAGACAGTATGTGTGCTTATTCGGACTACCGTTTGGAAAACATATTTTAACCATATTCCACATAAAATGTTAATTTCTCATACGCATTTTGGGATATACAAGAGTTCCTGTTAAGATTGCATCTAATATTCAGTAATCTCACATAGACACTATTGTTGTAGAGATGTTGGCAGACCAAATGTGACTACGATAACATCCAATATTCAGCAATCTCACAGCGATACCACTGATGTAGAAATGTTGGCAGGCAACATGTGACTAAGATAACATCCAATATTCAGCACTCTCATAGAGACACCATTCTTATAGAGATATTGGCAGATCAGATGTGATTAAGGATGGCGGGTTGTGTGGGCTGGTGGGGGAATGTGTGTGTGGATGGTGGGATGAGTGTTGTTGAAGGATATGTGGTTAGGGGATGGCTGATTGGGGATGGGTGGGTGTGGGTTGGGTGGGGATGTATGTATGGGTAGGGAGATGTGTGTGGGTGGAGGATGTGTGTGTGGATGAGGGAGGTGTGTGTGGATGAGAGAGGTGTGTATGTGGGTGGAGGATGTATGGGTTGTGGATGTGTGTTGGTGGGTGCGCGATGTGTGTTTGGGTGGGTGCAGGTTGTGTGGGCTGGTGGTGGGATGTGTGTGTGGGGGATGTGTAATTGGGGATGTGTGTTTGGCTTGGCGGCTGAGGGGTAAATGGGTGGGTGGGTGAAGGAAGTGTGGGTGGGTGGGTGAAGGAAGTGTGTTTGTGGGTTGGGAGATAGGCGGGGGATGTGTGTGTAGATGGGAGATATGTGTGTGGGGGGATGGGTGGGCGGGCGGGCGGGGGCATGTATGAGTGCAAGGGTGTGTGTGGGTGGGTGGGGTGTGTGTGGGTGGGTGGGGGATGTGTATGTGAGTCTTGTGTGGTGGACGAGGGATGTGTCGCATAACATGGTAATATGCACTGTTTATATTTAGAACATTCATTTGACAATGTTGTTTTCCTTTGTGAATGTATCATGCACTATTAATGGACGAAAGATGTGTGGCTGGAAGGGCCGAATGTAAGACGGGCCTGCGTGCCCAATTTGTGACCCTTTGAAAATAAAGTTAAATCAGATCAAATCAAAGTTAAATCAATCCGTCATGAATGAGGTAAGGTCGCTTTTACTGTCACTGTACAGGCTAGTATTGTCTCCTTCATGACTGAGGTAAGGTCGCTGTTACTGTCGCCTGGCCGGCATCATGAAGATGGTCTTCAGCCGCTGCTGCGGAGGTTTCTGTGGCGAGTACAAGACTTTAAAGTCCCAGGTTTGAACCCCGCTGGCCGGCTGCGCCAGGGGACACTTGCGGTAGTCGGCTCCACGGTTGTCTTCTGTGTTGGGGCACTGATGGGAGGAGAGAAGCAACAGGTCTTGAGGCGTCTCTCACACGGGCAAGGTTTTATCATACACATTGAATAATTGACCCACAAGACACTCTTGTAACACAAAACACAAACACAAACACAGACACAATCACAGACACACAGACATGGATACAGACACAGACACAGACAGACACACAGACACACATACATGGATACAGACACAGACACACACACACACACACAGACACACATCTAGATAGACACCCACACACATACACTCAGAGAGACACAGACACACACACAAACACAGACAAGAAGTCACCCACGTAGTAACGTGCACCAGGTTCCCTAATTCGTCTCACCCTCCTCTCCTTGTCATTTCTACTTCCCGGTATCATCTTCTGTCTGGATACAACCTGATCTCTGATTCGTCTCACCCTCATCTCCTCGTCATTTCTACTTCCCGGTATCATCTTCTGTCTGGATACAACCTGATCTCTGATTCGTCTCACCCTCATCTCCTCGTCATTTCTACTTTCCGGTATTAATATCTACTGTCTGGATACAACCTGTTCTCTGATTCGTCTCACCCTCATCTCCTTGTCATTCTACTTCCCGGTCTCATCTTCTGTCTGGATACAAACCTGATCTCTGATTCGTCTCACCCTCATCTCCTCGTCATTTCTACTTTCGGTATTAATATCTACTGTCTGGATACAACCTGTTCTCTGATTCGTCTCACCCTCATCTCCTTGTCATTTCTACTTCCCGGTATCATCTTCTGTCTGGATACAACCTGATCTCTGATTCGTCTCACCCTCATCTCCTTGTCATTTCTACTTCCCGGTATCATCTTCTGTCTGGATACAACCTGATCTCTGATTCGTCTCACCCTCATCTCCTCGTCATTTCTACTTTCCGGTATTAATATCTACTGTCTGGATACAACCTGTTCTCTGATTCGTCTCACCCTCATCTCCTTGTCATTTCTACTT
>JACEFZ010025019.1:0-107500 GCA_014155875.1 Cepaea nemoralis | reverse complement strand
GCAGTAGCAGTAGCAGTAGCAGTAGCAGTAGCAGTAGCAGTAGCAGTAGCAGTAGCAGTAGCAGTAGCAGTAGCAGTAGCAGTAGCAGTAGCAGTAGCAGTAGCAGTAGCAGTAGCAGTAGCAGTAGCAGTAGCAGTAGCAGTAGCAGTAGCAGTAGCAGTAGCAGTAGCAGTAGCAGTAGCAGTAGCAGTAGCAGTAGCAGTAGCAGTAGCAGTAGCAGTAGCAGTAGCAGTAGCAGTAGCAGTAGCAGTAGCAGTAGCAGTAGCAGTAGCAGTAGCAGTAGCAGTAGCAGTAGCAGTAGCAGTAGCAGTAGCAGTAGCAGTAGCAGTAGCAGTAGCAGTAGCAGTAGCAGTAGCAGTAGCAGTAGCAGTAGCAGTAGCAGTAGCAGTAGCAGTAGCAGTAGCAGTAGCAGTAGCAGTAGCAGTAGCAGTAGCAGTAGCAGTAGCAGTAGCAGTAGCAGTAGCAGTAGCAGTAGCAGTAGCAGTAGCAGTAGCAGTAGCAGTAGCAGTAGCAGTAGCAGTAGCAGTAGCAGTAGCAGTAGCAGTAGCAGTAGCAGTAGCAGTAGCAGTAGCAGTAGCAGTAGCAGTAGCAGTAGCAGTAGCAGTAGCAGTAGCAGTAGCAGTAGCAGTAGCAGTAGCAGTAGCAGTAGCAGTAGCAGTAGCAGTAGCAGTAGCAGTAGCAGTAGCAGTAGCAGTAGCAGTAGCAGTAGCAGTAGCAGTAGCAGTAGCAGTAGCAGTAGCAGTAGCAGTAGCAGTAGCAGTAGCAGTAGCAGTAGCAGTAGCAGTAGCAGTAGCAGTAGCAGTAGCAGTAGCAGTAGCAGTAGCAGTAGCAGTACCAGTAGCAGCAGCAGTAGCAGTAGCAGTAGTAGTACTGCAGTAGCAGTAGCAGTAGCAGTAGTAGTAACAGTAGCAGTAGCAGTAGCAGTAGCAGTAGCAGTAGCAGTAGCAGTAGCAGTAGCAGTAGCAGTAGCAGTAGCAGTAGCAGTAGCAGTAGCAGTAGCAGTAGCAGTAGCAGTAGCAGTAGCAGTAGCAGTAGCAGTAGCAGTAGCAGTAGCAGTAGCAGTAGCAGTAGCAGTAGCAGTAGCAGTAGCAGTAGCAGTAGCAGTAGCAGTAGCAGTAGCAGTAGCAGTAGCAGTAGCAGTAGCAGTAGCAGTAGCAGTAGCAGTAGCAGTAGCAGTAGCAGTAGCAGTAGCAGTAGCAGTAGCAGTAGCAGTAGCAGTAGCAGTAGCAGTAGCAGTAGCAGTAGCAGTAGCAGTAGCAGTAGCAGTAGCAGTAGCAGTAGCAGTAGCAGTAGCAGTAGCAGTAGCAGTAGCAGTAGCAGTAGCAGTAGCAGTAGCAGTAGCAGTAGCAGTAGCAGTAGCAGTAGCAGTAGCAGTAGCAGTAGCAGTAGCAGTAGCAGTAGCAGTAGCAGTAGCAGTAGCAGTAGCAGTAGCAGTAGCAGTAGCAGTAGCAGTAGCAGTAGCAGTAGCAGTAGCAGTAGCAGTAGCAGTAGCAGTAGCAGTAGCAGTAGCAGTAGCAGTAGCAGTAGCAGTAGCAGTAGCAGTAGCAGTAGCAGTAGCAGTAGCAGTAGCAGTAGCAGTAGCAGTAGCAGTAGCAGTAGCAGTAGCAGTAGCAGTAGCAGTAGCAGTAGCAGTAGCAGTAGCAGTAGCAGTAGCAGTAGCAGTAGCAGTAGCAGTAGCAGTAGCAGTAGCAGTAGCAGTAGCAGTAGCAGTAGCAGTAGCAGTAGCAGTAGCAGTAGCAGTAGCAGTAGCAGTAGCAGTAGCAGTAGCAGTAGCAGTAGCAGTAGCAGTAGCAGTAGCAGTAGCAGTAGCAGTAGCAGTAGCAGTAGCAGTAGCAGTAGCAGTAGCAGTAGCAGTAGCAGTAGCAGTAGCATAGCAGTAGCAGTAGCAGTAGCAGTAGCAGTAGCAGTAGCAGTAGCAGTAGCAGTAGCAGTAGCAGTAGCAGTAGCAGTAGCAGTAGCAGTAGCAGTAGCAGTAGCAGTAGCAGTAGCAGTAGCAGTAGCAGTAGCAGTAGCAGTAGCAGTAGCAGTAGCAGTAGCAGTAGCAGTAGCAGTAGCAGTAGCAGTAGCAGTAGCAGTAGCAGTAGCAGTAGCAGTAGCAGTAGCAGTAGCAGTAGCAGTAGCAGTAGCAGTAGCAGTAGCAGTAGCAGTAGCAGTAGCAGTAGCAGTAGCAGTAGCAGTAGCAGTAGCAGTAGCAGTAGCAGTAGCAGTAGCAGTAGCAGTAGCAGTAGCAGTAGCAGTAGCAGTAGCAGTAGCAGTAGCAGTAGCAGTAGCAGTAGCAGTAGCAGTAGCAGTAGCAGTAGCAGTAGCAGTAGCAGTAGCAGTAGCAGTAGCAGTAGCAGTAGCAGTAGCAGTAGCAGTAGCAGTAGCAGTAGCAGTAGCAGTAGCAGTAGCAGTAGCAGTAGCAGTAGCAGTAGCAGTAGCAGTAGCAGTAGCAGTAGCAGTAGCAGTAGCAGTAGCAGTAGCAGTAGCAGTAGCAGTAGCAGTAGCAGTAGCAGTAGCAGTAGCAGTAGCAGTAGCAGTAGCAGTAGCAGTAGCAGTAGCAGTAGCAGTAGCAGTAGCAGTAGCAGTAGCAGTAGCAGTAGCAGTAGCAGTAGCAGTAGCAGTAGCAGTAGCAGTAGCAGTAGCAGTAGCAGTAGCAGTAGCAGTAGCAGTAGCAGTAGCAGTAGCAGTAGCAGTAGCAGTAGCAGTAGCAGTAGCAGTAGCAGTAGCAGTAGCAGTAGCAGTAGCAGTAGCAGTAGCAGTAGCAGTAGCAGTAGCAGTAGCAGTAGCAGTAGCAGTAGCAGTAGCAGTAGCAGTAGCAGTAGCAGTAGCAGTAGCAGTAGCAGTAGCAGTAGCAGTAGCAGTAGCAGTAGCAGTAGCAGTAGCAGTAGCAGTAGCAGTAGCAGTAGCAGTAGCAGTAGCAGTAGCAGTAGCAGTAGCAGTAGCAGTAGCAGTAGCAGTAGCAGTAGCAGTAGCAGTAGCAGTAGCAGTAGCAGTAGCAGTAGCAGTAGCAGTAGCAGTAGCAGTAGCAGTAGCAGTAGCAGTAGCAGTAGCAGTAGCAGTAGCAGTAGCAGTAGCAGTAGCAGTAGCAGTAGCAGTAGCAGTAGCAGTAGCAGTAGCAGTAGCAGTAGCAGTAGCAGTAGCAGTAGCAGTAGCAGTAGCAGTAGCAGTAGCAGTAGCAGTAGCAGTAGCAGTAGCAGTAGCAGTAGCAGTAGCAGTAGCAGTAGCAGTAGCAGTAGCAGTAGCAGTAGCAGTAGCAGTAGCAGTAGCAGTAGCAGTAGCAGTAGCAGTAGCAGTAGCAGTAGCAGTAGCAGTAGCAGTAGCAGTAGCAGTAGCAGTAGCAGTAGCAGTAGCAGTAGCAGTAGCAGTAGCAGTAGCAGTAGCAGTAGCAGTAGCAGTAGCAGTAGCAGTAGCAGTAGCAGTAGCAGTAGCAGTAGCAGTAGCAGTAGCAGTAGCAGTAGCAGTAGCAGTAGCAGTAGCAGTAGCAGTAGCAGTAGTAGTAGTAGTAGTAGTAGTAGTTGTTGTTGTTGTTGTTGTTGTTGTTGCATGAATGAGAGTATGAGGGACCGAACAATATGACATGGTCTCACAGTCTTATGTACGCATTGACAGCAGACAGTATTAGCAGCAGTAGCGGCGGCAGCAGTAACAGTAGTAGTAGTAGTAGTAGTAGTATATATGGTTTGCATATCCTTTTTATAGGACATCGCAGTCAACACCAGCATTTTACTGCCGTTGTTGATGTCGTGGCAAGTGTACGTTCTGTAGTTTGCCATTGCTTTCTGAACGACCGGCTCCCATACCGTTAATATCCAGAGCAATGCTGTCTGCTGCCAAATCGGAGGGTAAGCTGGCTTACGAATCGCGTCCGTAAGTCCTTCGCCACCGGCTTATATATATATATATAGTCAAGTGACTACTTGACCACTACTTGACCAACTCTTGATCATCACCATGTTACTACACCTACTTTCCTGGACAATTTCTTCACTCAACCATATGACCACTACTTGACCACGTCAACGATCACTTTACCCACCACCAATAGTTGTTGTCCTAACACCGGTTCGAATCCTAGACTCTCAAACCGCAACCCACGCAACCACCAACCTAAACAAACACTGCACTTGACCATTAATACCTGTTACCCACCCTTTATCAATAAATAACAATACCCCATACCCTTTACAAAACAATAATACCGACTACTTTTCAAGGTGTTCATTTGTATGATGAATACGACCCTCTACAGACCACTGATACCCACCCCTTATCAACGAATTTCACTATACCCATTATTACTACTATCACTCTCTTCCAAATCCAAATCCAAATCCAATTTTCAAAACAAAAATTCCAAATTCGGTCTCGTCAAACCTGCTTCCTCAGCGTCGGTTATTGTTGAGATCCGTGGTTGTGTGGATTGTTAGTCCTAATACATACTGGTTTTATTGGTTCCGCTCTGTTTGTCGAATAAGGTTATTTTGTGCTGTCTGGTTATTTTCTTATGTCTTAAGCTGTGTTGTTCTCACCGGGGCTGGTCCCAGTCATGTTCAGTCCCCATAAGGACTCGATATTGGCAAAGGCAGAGAGTTTAAGTGTAGGTTCAAGTTGTTCCCCCGGACAGCTGCCCGCCCTCCTCTACGTTCGCTTTCTTGTTTTCGTCATCGGTGTATGGGATGGTGCCACAACAAGACGACCAGGTCTCTCTGTCATCCCCGTTCAGGAGCCATTCCGTAAGAGCCAACTCTCCATCCTGTGACTCACCCCGCCACTCAGCATTTTTTAAAAAGATATATATATATATATATATATATATATATATATATATGATAGTGTGTGTGTGTGTGTGTGTGTGTGTGTGTGTGTGTGTGTGTGTGTGTGTGTGTGTGTGTGTGTGGTGTGTGTGTGTGTGTGTGTGCATACATTTTTAAAAAAAAACATATGGTTTGTTTAGTCGATGGATCAACATCACGGCACACGGGTGCAACCCATAAGTGCTCCGTTCTCCTCCTAACTCAAACCTGAGTCTGGAGAAACTCAGCTCAGTGCACGAACTCCATAGCACCGGCGAGGATCCTGAAATACTTTGGGTAGATTTTGGTTTTACTCGAAATTTTGCCCGGGCAGCGCCGTTAGGCTACTCTTTTTCGATTTCCAGCTGCCAAGGGATTTTTTACGTGCGCAACAATACACACGGGCGTCCGATCTCACTACCCAGAGACCAGGGGAAATTTTATTACTAGAGGTCCACTAGAAAAGGTCCCGGTCATCACCGGCGCTTGAACCCAGGACCTCCAGCACTCGAGGCGGACACCCTACCTCGAGACCACGCAGCCCCCCGAAAATAAACATATAAATATATACAATGTAGGGAGGTTATGTGGCCTTCCCTGTTTTGCAGATGAGCTGTCTGACTAGCCGCTATATTTCTGGGTTGCTATTTGTGTGTAGGCACTCCGTCATTGTCATTGGAGTCCCAGTTTTGACGAAGGATCTCTTAGCTCTCTTAGTTCACTATAGTAATTGTCGCATGCTAGTAAATAGTGTTCAATGGTGTTTTTCTAGGCATGCTCCGCAGAATGGGTTTTCTCTTGTGTCTTTCCAGTTTCCAAGTCTGATTCTCCACAGCTGTCTGTTTGCCGGTGCTTTCATGTTGGTCTTGACTTGTGGCTTGTAGCTGGGTTCGCCCAATACTTGGTATGCATGACAACCTCTAGCGCCATCTCTCCACTGTTTCCTCCATTCTTGGAGAATGTAGTTTTTGATGATACTCTGTCCTTCTACTTTACCTATTCCTGTACAGATTTTATTAGTGCTGGTTATTCCCCGTTTCGCCGCTCTGTCTGCCTGTTCGTTTCCCGGGATACCCCTGTGAGCTGGTATCCATCCGATGGTGACTTGGCATCCCATGTTAGCATGTTGTGTGTGTGTGCGTGTGTGTGTGCGTGTGTATGTGGTTACCTCAGCGGTCAAACTGTCCACGCTGACAGCTCCCAGCCGTCTGCTGTCCTATGTGTGTATGCGTGTGTGTGTGTGTGTGTGTGTGTGTGGGTGGTTACCTCAGCGGTCAAACTGTCCACGCTGACAGCTCCCAGCCGTGTGTGTGTTTGTGTGTGCGTGTGTGTGTGCGTGTGTGTGTGGTTACCTCAGCGGTCAAACTGTCCACGCTGACAGCTCCCAGCCGTCTGCTGTCCTATGTGTGTATGCGTGTGTGTGTGTGTGTGTGTGTGTGGTTACCTCAGCGGTCAAACTGTCCACGCTGACAGCTCCCAGCCGTGTGTGTGTGTGTGTGGTTACCTCAGCGGTAAAACTGTCCACGATGACAGCTCCCAGTCGTGTGTGTGTATGCGTATGAGTGTGTGTGTATGTGGTTACCTCAGCGGTAAAACTGTCCACGCTGACAGCTCCCAGCCGTCTGCTGTCCTATGTGTGTGTGTGTGTGGTTACCTCAGCGGTAAAACTGTCCACGCTGACAGCTCCCAGTGTGTGTGTGTGTGTGTATGTGTGTGTGTGTGTGTGTATATGTGTGTGTGTGGTTACCTCAGCGGTAAAATTGTCCATGCTGACAGCTCCCAGCCATGTGTGTGTGTGTGTGTGTGTGTGGTTACCTCAGCGGTAAAAACTGTCCACGCTGACAGGTCCCAGCCATGTGTGTGTGTGGGTGGTTACCTCAGCGGTAAAACTGTCCACGCTGACAGCTCCCAGCCGTGTGTGTGTGTGTATGCGTGTGCGTGTGTGTGTGTGTGTGTGGTTACCTCAGCGGTAAAAACTGTCCACGCTGACAGGTCCCAGCCGTGTGTGTGTGTGGGTGGTTACCTCAGCGGTAAAACTGTCCACGCTGACAGCTCCCAGCCGTGTGTGTGTGTGTGTGTGTGTGTATGTGTGTGTGTATGTATGTGTGTGTATGCGTGTGTGTGTGTGTGTGGTTACCTCAGTGGTAAAACTGTCCACGCTGACAGCTCCCAGCCGTGTGTGTGTGTATGTGTGTGTGTGTGTGTGTTGTGTGTGTGTGGTTACCTCAGCGGTAAAACTGTCCACGATGACAGCTCCCAGTGTGTGTGTGTGTGTGTGTGTGTGGTTACCTTAGCGGTAAAACTGTCCACGCTGACAGCTTCCAGCCGTGTGTGTGTGTATGCGTGTGTGTGTGTGTGGTTACCTCAGCGGTCAAACTGCCCACGCTGACAGCTCCCAGCGGTGTGTGTGTGTATGCGTGTGTGTGTGTGTGTGTGGTTACCTCAGCGGTAAAACTGTCCACGCTGACAGCTCCCAGCCGTCTGCTGTCCTATGGTGTGTGTGTGTGTGTGTGTGTGTGTGTGTGTGTGTGGTTACCTCAGCGGTAAAACTGTCCAGCCTCGGCTCCGGGCGGGGGGATGTAGCCTGTTGGTGATACAACACGTCAAATGTGATACATTAGTGATACAACACCTGAAGTGTGCTACATTAGTGATACAACATGTGAGTGTGTTACATTAGTGATACAACATGTGAAGTGTGCTACATTAGTGATACAACATGTGAAGTGTGCAACATTAGTGATACAACACGTGATATATGCTACATTCGTGATACATGCTACATTAGTGATACAACACGTGAAGTGTGCTACATTAGTGATACAACATGTGAAGTGTGCTACATTAGTGATACAACATGTGAGTGTGTTACATTAGTGATACAACATGATGTGAAGTGTGCTACATTAGTGAAACAACATGTGAAGTGTGCAACATTAGATATACAACACGTGATATATGCTACATTAGTGATACAACACGTGATACATGCTACATTAGTGATACAACACGTGAAGTGTGCTACATTAGTGATACAACATGTGAAGTGTGCTACATTAGTGATACAACACGTGAAGTGTGCTACATTAGTGATACAACACGTGAAGTGTGTTACATTAGTGATACAAAACGTGATATATGCTACATTAGTGATACAACAAGTGATATATGCTACATTAGTGATACAACACTTGAAGTGTGCTACATTAGTGATACAACACGTGAAATGTGCTACATTAGTGATACAACATATTAAGTGTGCTACATTAGTGAATCAACATGTGAAGTGTGCTACATGTGTGATACAACATGTGAAGTGTGCTACATTTGTGATACATCAGGTGAAGTGTGCTACATTAGTGATACAACATGTTAAGTGTGCTACATTAGTGAAAATACATGTGAAGTATGCTACATTTGTGATACAACATGTGAAGTGTGCTACATTTGTGATACATCAAATGAAGTGTGCTACATTAGTGATAAAACAGGTGAAGTGTGCTACATTAGTGATAGAATATGTGAATTGTGTGCTACATTAGTGATATAACATGTGAAGTGTGCTACACTAGTGATACAAGACGTGAAGTGTGCTACATTAGTGATACAACATGTGAGTGTGCTACATCAGTGATACAACAGGTGAAGTGTGGTTCATTAGTGATACAACATGTGAAGTGTGCTACATTAGTGATACAACACGTGGAGTGTGCTACATTAGTGACACCACATGTGAAGTGTGCTACATTAGTGATACAACATGTGAAGTGTGCTACATTAGTGATACAACACGTGAAGTGTGCTACATTAGTGATAGAACATGTGAGTGTGCTACATTAGTGATAGAACATGTGAAGTGTGTTACATTAGTGATAGAACACGTGAAGTGTGCTACATTAATGATAGAACATGTGAAGTGTGCTACATTAGTGATAGAACATGTGAAGTGTGGTACATTAGTGATAGATCATGTGAAGTTTGCTACATCAGTGATACAACAGGTGAAGTGTGGTTCATTAGTGATACAACATGTGAAGTGTGCTACATTACTGATACAACACGTGGAGTGTGCTACATTAGTGACACCACATGTGAAGTGTGCTACATTAGTGATAGAACATGTGAGTGTGCTACATTAGTGATAGAACATGTGAAGTGTGTTACATTAGTGATAGAACACGTGAAGTGTGCTACATTAATGATAGAACATGTGAAGTGTGCTACATTAGTGATAGAACATGTGAAGTGTGGTACATTAGTGATAGATCATGTGAAGTTTGCTACATTAGTGATTCAACATGTGAAGTGTGCTACTTTATTGATACAACATGTGAAGTGTGCTACATTAGTGATAGAACATGTGAAGTGTGCTACATTAGTGATAGAACATGTGAAGTGTGCTACATTAGTGATATAACATGTGAAGTGTGCTACATTAGTGATACAGCATGTGAAGTACGCAACAGTAGTGATACAACATGTGAAGTGTGCTACATTAGTGATAGAAAATGTGAAGTTTGCTACATTAGTGATACAACACGTGATATATGCTACATTAGTGATACAGCACTTGAAGTGTGCTACATTATTGATACAACAGGTGAAGTGTGCTACATTAGAGATACAACATGTGAGTGTGCTACATTAGTGATACAACATGTTAAGTGTGCTACATTAGTGAAAATACATGTGAAGTATGCTACATTTGTGATACAACATGTGAAGTGTGCTACATTTGTGATACATCAAATGAAGTGTGCTACATTAGTGATAAAACAGGTGAAGTGTGCTACATTAGTGATAGAATATGTGAATTGTGTGCTACATTAGTGATATAACATGTGAAGTGTGCTACACTAGTGATACAAGACGTGAAGTGTGCTACATTAGTGATACAACATGTGAGTGTGCTACATCAGTGATACAACAGGTGAAGTGTGGTTCATTAGTGATACAACATGTGAAGTGTGCTACATTAGTGATACAACACGTGGAGTGTGCTACATTAGTGACACCACATGTGAAGTGTGCTACATTAGTGATACAACATGTGAAGTGTGCTACATTAGTGATACAACACGTGAAGTGTGCTACATTAGTGATAGAACATGTGAGTGTGCTACATTAGTGATAGAACATGTGAAGTGTGTTACATTAGTGATAGAACACGTGAAGTGTGCTACATTAATGATAGAACATGTGAAGTGTGCTACATTAGTGATAGAACATGTGAAGTGTGGTACATTAGTGATAGATCATGTGAAGTTTGCTACATCAGTGATACAACAGGTGAAGTGTGGTTCATTAGTGATACAACATGTGAAGTGTGCTACATTACTGATACAACACGTGGAGTGTGCTACATTAGTGACACCACATGTGAAGTGTGCTACATTAGTGATAGAACATGTGAGTGTGCTACATTAGTGATAGAACATGTGAAGTGTGTTACATTAGTGATAGAACACGTGAAGTGTGCTACATTAATGATAGAACATGTGAAGTGTGCTACATTAGTGATAGAACATGTGAAGTGTGGTACATTAGTGATAGATCATGTGAAGTTTGCTACATTAGTGATTCAACATGTGAAGTGTGCTACTTTATTGATACAACATGTGAAGTGTGCTACATTAGTGATAGAACATGTGAAGTGTGCTACATTAGTGATAGAACATGTGAAGTGTGCTACATTAGTGATATAACATGTGAAGTGTGCTACATTAGTGATACAGCATGTGAAGTACGCAACAGTAGTGATACAACATGTGAAGTGTGCTACATTAGTGATAGAAAATGTGAAGTTTGCTACATTAGTGATACAACACGTGATATATGCTACATTAGTGATACAGCACTTGAAGTGTGCTACATTATTGATACAACAGGTGAAGTGTGCTACATTAGAGATACAACATGTGAGTGTGCTACATTAGTGATACAACATGTGAAGTGTGCTACCTTGGTGATACAACATGTGAAGTGTGCTACATTAGTGATACAACATGTGAAGTGTGCAACATTAGTGATACAACACGTGATATATGCTACTATAGTGATACAACACGTGATATATGCTGCAATAGTGATACAACACGTGATGTGTGCTACATTAGTGATACAAAACGGGAAGTGTGCTACATTAGTGATACAACATGTGAAGTGTGCTACATTAGTGATAAAACATGTGAAGTGTGGAACATTAGTGATACAACACGTGAAGCGTGCTACATTAGTTATAGAACATGTGAAGTGCGCTACATTAGTGATACAACTTGTGAAGTGTGTTACATTAGTGATACAACACATGAAGTGTGCTACGTTAGTGATACAACATGTGAAGTGTGCTACATTAGTGATACAACACGTGAAGTGTGCTACATTAGTGATACAACAGGTGAAGTGTGCTACATTAGTGATACAACATGTGGAGTGTGTTACATTTGTGATACAACACATGAAGTGTGCTACGTTAGTGATACAACATGTGAAGTGTACTACATTAGTGATACAACATGTAAAGTGTGATAAATTAGGGATACAACATGTGATGTGTGATACATTAGTGATACAACACGTGAAGTTTGCTACATTAGTGATAGAACATGTGAAGTGTGCTACATTAGTTATAGAACATGTGAAGTGTGCTACATTATTGATACAACAGGTGATGTGTGCTACATTAGTGATACAACATGTAAAGTGTGCCACATTAGTGATAGAACATGTGAAGCGAGCTGCATTAGTGATACAACACGTGATATATGCTACATTAGTGATACAACACATGAAGTGTGCAACATTAGTGATATAACATGTGAAGTGTGCTACATTACTGATACAACACGTGAAGTGTGCAACATTAGTGATAGAACATGTGAAGTGTGCTACATTAGTGATAGATCATGTGAAGTGTGCTACATTAGTGATACAACATGTGAAGTGTGTTACATTAGTGATACAACATGTGAAGTGTGCTATATTAGTGATAGAACATTTGCAGTGTACTACATTAGTGATACAACATGTTAAGTGTGCTACATTAGTGATACAACATGTGAGTGTGCTACATTAGTGATACAATATTTGAAGTGTGCTACATTAGTGATAGAACATGTGAATTGTGCTACATTAGTGATACAACACGTGATATATACTACATTAGTCATACAAAACATGAAGTGTGCTACATTAGTGATACAATACGTGATGTTTGCTACAATAGTGATACAACACATAAAGTGTGCTACATCAGTGACACAACAGGTGAAGGGTGCTACATCAGTGATACAACAGGTGAAGTGTGCTACAATAGTGATACAACATGTGAAGTGTGCTACATTAGTGATAGAACATGTGAAGTGTGCTACATTAGTGATAGAACATGTGAAGTGTGTTACATTAGTGATAGAATATGTGAAGTGTGCTACATTAGTGATAGAACATGTAAAGTGTGCTACATTAGTGATAGAACATGTGAAGTGTGCTACATTAGTGATAGAACATGTGAAGTGTGCTACATTAGTGATACAACATTTGAAGTGTGCAACAGTAGTGATACAACATGTGAAGTGTGCTGTATTAGTGATAGAACATGTGAAGTTTGCTACATTAGTGATACAACACGTGATATATGCTACATTAGTGATACAACACTTGAAGTGTGCTACATTAGTGATACAACACGTGAAGTGTGCTACATTAGTGATACAACATGTGAGTGTGCTACTTTAGTGATACAACATGTGAAATGTGCTACATTAGTGATACAACATGTGAAGTGTGCAACATTAGTGATACAACACGTGATATATGCTATTATAGTGATACAACACGTGATATATGCTACATTAGTGATAAAACACGTGAAGTGTGCTACATTAGTGATACAACATTTGAAGTGTGCTACATTAGTGATACAACACGTGAAGTGTGCTACATTAGTGATACAACATGTGAAGTGTGCTACATTAGTGATACAACACGTGATATATGCTACATTAGTGATACAACGCGTGATATATGTTACATTAGTGATACAACACGTGAAGTGTGCTACATTAATGATACAAAACGGGAAGTGTGCTACATTAGTGATACAACATGTGAAGTGTGCTACATTAGTGATAGAACATGTGAAGTGTGCAACATTAGTGTTACAACACGTGAAGTGTGCTACAATAGTGATACAACACGTGAAGTGTGCTACATCAGTGATACAACATGTGAAGTGTGCTACATTAGTGATTCAACATGTGAAGTGTGCAACATTAGTGATACAACATGTGAAGTGTGCTACATTAGTGATAGAACATGTGAAGTGTGCTACATTAGTTATAGAACATGTGAAGTGTGCTACATTAGTGATACAACACGTGATATATGCTACATTAGTGATACAACACCTGAAGTGTGCTACATTAGTGATACAACATGTGAAGTGTGCTACAATAGTGATACAACACGTGAAGTGTGCTACAATAGTGATACAACACGTGAAGTGTGCTACATCAGTGATACAACATGTGAAGTGTGCTACATTAGTGATACAACATGTGAAGTTTGCTACATTAGTGATACAACACGTGAAGTGTGCTACATTAGTGATACAACACGTCACGTGTGCTACAATAGTGATACAACACAAGTCTATGCTGTGAGATACAGGCGGACGTCGCACCTCTCAACCTGCACGACACCAGCGCTGGAGTGAGACGCCCTCTGGTGGCTGGGAAGATACGTGTGGCTGTGGGGAAGCCACTTGCCGGCGCTTGACTTGTTCTTGTTCAGTGTCCAGCGTACTCCTAGTTGTTAACTCTATGTTGATTGTTTAGTCTATGCTAGTTGTTAACTCTATGTTGATTGTTTAGTCTATGCTAGTTGTTAACTCTATGTTGATTGTTTAGTCTATGCTAGTTGTTAACTCTATGTTGATTGTTTAGTCTATGCTAGTTGTTAACTCTATGTTGATTGTTTAGTCTATGCTAGTTGTTAACTCTATGTTCATTGTTTAATCTATGCTAGTTGTTAACTCTGTGTTTACTGTTTAGTCTAAGGTAGTTGTTAACTCTATGTTCATTTAGTCTATAGTAGTTGTTAACTCTATGTTCATTGTTTAGTCTATAGTAGTTGTTACCTCTATGTTCATTGTTTAGTCTATAGTAGTTGTTAACTCTATGATTATTGTTTAGTCTATGGTAGTTGTTAACTCTATGCTCATTTTTTAGTCTATACTAATTGTTAACTGTATGTTCATTGTTTAGTCTATGATAGTTGTTAACTCTATGTTGATTGTTTAGTCTATGGTAGTTGTTAACTCTGTGTTAATTGGTTAGTCTAAGGTAGTTGTTAACTCTATGTTCATTGTTTAGTCCAGTGGTTCTCAACCTTTTATGGCCCATGCACCCTTTCACAATATGTTCAGAATGTCATTCCCCCTTTCGTATTTCCTCCCTATAAATCCCCCCACCCCGCCCCTACATAGTATACGTAAAAATGGAAGGTAAATTTAATAACACATACTAGAACAAGTCTAGACGTCTACACAAAACGTGATTTGCGGGTCTACTTACGGTATAAACGAATTTTAGAAGGGCGAGAAGTACAGAACCGTAAAGTATGGAGGGAAAAACAATATCAAGTAATGGTTTATTGTATTAACTCGATCTTGAAATAATCTTAATTCCCCCCTGAAAACCCTAAAATTCGTCCTTAGGGAGGAATTACCCACCAGTTGAGAACCACTGATTTAGTCTAAGGTAGTTGTTAACTCTATGTTCATTGTTTAGTCTATGCTAATTGTTAGACCAAAAGTACGCAGCTAGTAGAACATGTATTGACTATGTACACGGTGGATCTTGGACAAGGTCGATGTACATGGTGCCGAAACAAGGTGCTTTGGAGCTGACAGCCATAGTAGGTGTAGCCAGAGGGCAGGCTAAGTGGGGGACCACTGCCAAGGTCGCATGGATGCGGTTCCTAAAAGCTGGACAGAAGCCGAACGGTAGAGTCGACTGATCTGACAGCTTGCCATCTATTCTCTAGAGCGTGGAGGATTTGAACTGACGGTAAACCTCAGAGGCCGTAGCCTATATCCGGCGATAATCCGGAGGTTTCAGTTGCTGCCAGACATTGTGGTGTGCTCTCCGTTAACTCAACATATGGTAATATTGGGTGGGTGAGTGAGTGTAGGTTGGATGATGTGTGTGTGGGTGGGTGGGGAAAATTGTGAGGGTGCGGGATGTGTGTGGATAGGTGTGAGATGTGTGGGTTGGCGGGGATATGTGTGTGTGGTTTTGTGATGTGTGTTATGCTGGGTGGTTGCGAGTGTGTGGGTGAGTAGTGGACAATATGTGTGTGGGTGTGTGCGTGCGGTTATAGGATGGGTGGGGGATGTGTGTGTGGGTGGGGATCAGTGGGTGGCAGCATGTATGTTTGCCTGGGTCTGTGTGACTGCGTGGAGGTATGTGTGGGTGGGTGGGGGAGGTGTGGTGGGTTGGGGATGTGTGGGTGGCTGCGGGATGTGTGGGTGGCTGCGGGGTGTGAGGGTGGATGGGGGAATGTGTCTCACAACATTGCAATATGCACTGTTTGTGTTCATAACTTTCATTTGACAATGTTTTTTCCCCATGTGAATGTATCATGCGTAATATGCATTGTTTATGCTTACAAAATCCATTTGACAATGTTTTTTCCCCCTATGTAAATGTAACATGCACATTTGATGAATGAAAGATGAGTGATTGAAAGGGCCGAATGTAAGACAGGCCTGCGTGACCAATTTGTTACCCTTTTAAAATAAAGTTCGTTCGTTCGTTCGTTCGTACTAATCCAGCTGACTGTTCCGTTCGAATCTATAAGACACCTACGTGATGGAAACCTACAGTTATAGGTCGCAAGTCTGAGACAGGATGGAGTTGAGTTGAGTTGATAGGGTCGCAAGTCTGAGACAGGATGGAGTTGAGTTGAGTTGATAGGGTCGCAAGTCTGAGACAGGATGGAGTTGAGTTGAGTTGATAGGGCCGCAAGTCTGAGACAGGATGGAGTTGAGTTGAGTTGATAGGGCCGCAAGTCTGAGACAGGGTGGAGTTGAGTTGAGTTGATAGGGCCGCAAGTCTGAGACAGGATGGAGTTGAGTTGAGTTGATAGGGCCGCAAGTCTGAGACAGGATGAAGTTGAGTTGAGTTGATAGGGTCGCAAGTCTGAGACAGGATGGAGTTGAGTTGAGTTGATAGGGTCGCAAGTCTGAGACAGGATGGAGTTGAGTTGAGTTGATAGGGTCGCAAGTCTGAGACAGGATGGAGTTGAGTTGAGTTGATAGGGCCGCAAGTCTGAGACAGGATGGAGTTGAGTTGAGTTGATAGGGCCGCAAGTCTGAGACAGGATGAAGTTGAGTTGAGTTGATAGGGTCGCAAGTCTGAGAGAGGATGGAGTTGAGTTGAGTTGATAGGGTCGCAAGTCTGAGACAGGATGGAGTTGAGTTGAGTTGATAGGGTCGCAAGTCTGAGACAGGATGGAGTTGAGTTGAGTTGATAGGGTCGCAAGTCTGAGACAGGATGGAGTTGAGTTGAGTTGATAGGGTCGCAAGTCTGAGACAGGATGGAGTTGAGTTGAGTTGATAGGTGGCAAGTCTGAGAGAGGATGGAGTTGAGTTGAGTTGATAGGGCCGCAAGTCTGAGACAGGATGAAGATGAGTTGAGTTGATAGGGTCGCATGTCTGAGAGAGGATGGAGTTGAGTTGAATCAACGTATTATTATTGGCAGGCTTAAACTTTCTGTTGTTATTATCGGCAGAGTTGAACTGTTTGTATGTAGGTTTGTCCACGCATATTACCAAATCCTTACCCGATATTGTGGTCCCCGGTTCTACTGTGGTTGTAGCTGCTTCTGTTGTTGCTGTGGTAGTAGTTGCTGCTGTTGGTGTAGTTTCTGTCGTGGTAGGAGGTGTTGTGGTGGTAGATGTGCTAGTGGCCGGAGCAGTGGCTGTTGATGGCGCTGGTGTTGTCACTACGGGAGCTGGTGCTGCAGTTTGAGAGGTTGTGACGTCAGTTGCTGCTGAAGCTGTTGCTGTTACTGTCGGCGATATACTGCTGCTCGCCCTGGCTGTTGGGCTGTCTACAACCTCTGTAACCGTCAATGTTGGGGTTGATGAGCCTAAACTGTCCGTAACTGTTATTGGCAGACTTGAACTTTCTGTTGTTATTGGTAGGGTTGAACTACTTGTTATTATTGGCAGACTTGAACTACTTGTTATTATTGGCAGACTTGAACTACTTGTTATTATTGGCAGACTTGAACTACTTGTTATTATTGGCAGACTTGAACTACTTGTTATTATTGGCAGACTTGAACTTTGTGTTGTTATTATTGGCAGACTTGAACTACTTGTTATTATTGGCAGACTTGAACTTTGTGTTGTTATTATTGGCAGACTTGAACTTTGTGTTGTTATTATTGGCAGACTTGAACTACTTGTTATTATTGGCAGACTTGAACTACTTGTTATTATTGGCAGACTTGAACTACTTGTTATTATTGGCAGACTTGAACTACTTGTTATTATTGGCAGACTTGAACTACTTGTTATTATTGGCAGACTTGAACTACTTGTTATTATTGGCAGACTTGAACTTTCTGTTGTTATTATTGGCAGACTTGAACTTTCTGTTGTTATTATTATTGGCAGACTTGAACTACTTGTTATTATTGGCAGACTTGAACTACTTGTTATTATTGGCAGACTTGAACTACTTGTTATTATTGGCAGACTTGAACTACTTGTGTATTATTGGCAGACTTGAACTTTGTGTTGTTATTATTGGCAGACTTGAACTACTGTGTTATTATTGGCAGACTTGAACTACTTGTTATTATTGCAGACTTGAACTACTTGTTATTATTGGCAGACTTGAACTACTTGTTATTATTGGCAGACTTGAACTACTGTGTTATTATTGGCAGACTTGAACTACTTGTTATTATTGGCAGACTTGAACTACTTGTTATTATTAGCAGACTTGAACTTTCTGTTGTTATTATTGGCAGACTTGAACTTTGTGTTGTTATTATTGGCAGACTTGAACTTTCTGTTGTTATTATTGGCAGACTTGAACTACTTGTTATTATTGGCAGACTTGAACTGTCTGTTGTTATTATTGGCAGACTTGAACTACTTGTTATTATTGGCAGACTTGAACTACTTGTTATTATTGGCAGACTTGAACTACTTGTTATTATTGGCAGACTTGAACTACTTGTTATTATTGGCAGACTTGAACTTTCTGTTGTTATTATTGGCAGACTTGAACTTTCTGTTGTTATTATTGGCAGACTTGAACTTTCTGTTGTTATTATTGGCAGACTTGAACTACTTGTTATTATTGGCAGACTTGAACTTCTGTTGTTATTATTGGCAGACTTGAAACTACTTGTTATTATTGGCAGACTTGAACTACTTGTTATTATTGGCAGACTTGAACTACTTGTTATTATTGGCAGACTTGAACTACTTGTTATTATTGGCAGACTTGAACTTTCTGTTGTTATTATTGGCAGACTTGAACTTCTGTGTTATTATTGGCAGACTTGAACTTTCTGTTGTTATTATTGGCAGACTTGAACTACTTGTTATTATTGGCAGACTTGAACTTTCTGTTGTTATTATTGGCAGACTTGAACTACTTGTTATTATTGGCAGACTTGAACTACTTGTTATTATTGGCAGACTTGAACTACTTGTTATTATTGGCAGACTTGAACTACTTGTTATTATTGGCAGACTTGAACTTTCTGTTGTTATTATTGGCAGACTTGAACTTTCTGTTGTTATTATTGGCAGACTTGAACTACTTGTTATTATTGGCAGACTTGAACTTTCTGTTGTTATTATTGGCAGACTTGAACTACTTGTTATTATTGGCAGACTTGAACTTTGTGTTGTTATTATTGGCAGACTTGAACTACTTGTTATTATTGGCAGACTTGAACTACTTGTTATTATTGGCAGACTTGAACTTTCTGTTGTTATTATTGGCAGACTTGAACTACTTGTTATTATTGGCAGACTTGAACTTTGTGTTGTTATTATTGGCAGACTTGAACTACTTGTTATTATTGGCAGACTTGAACTACTTGTTTATTATTGGCAGGACTTGAACTACTTGTTATTATTGGCAGACTTGAACTACTTGTTATTATTGGCAGACTTGAACTACTTGTTATTATTGGCAGACTTGAACTACTTGTTATTATTGGCAGGCTTGAACTTTGTGGTGTTATTATTGGCAGACTTGAACTTTCTGGTGTTATTATTATTGGCAGACTTGAACTACTTGTTATTATTGGCAGACTTGAACTTTGTGTTGTTATTATTGGCAGACTTGAACTACTTGTTATTATTGGCAGACTTGAACTACTTGTTATTATTGGCAGACTTGAACTACTTGTTATTATTGGCAGACTTGAACTACTTGTTATTATTGGCAGACTTGAACTACTTGTTATTATTGGCAGACTTGAACTACTTGTTATTATTGGCAGGCTTGAACTTTGTGGTGTTATTATTGGCAGACTTGAACTTTCTGTTGTTATTATTGGCAGACTTGAACTTTCTGTTGTTATTATTGGCAGACTTGAACTTTCTGTTGTTATTATTGGCAGACTTGAACTACTTGTTATTATTGGCAGACTTGAACTACTTGTTATTATTGGCAGACTTGAACTACTTGTTATTATTGGCAGGCTTGAACTACTTGTTATTATTGGCAGGCTTGAACTGTCTGTTGTTATTATTATTGGCAGACTTGAACTACTTGTTATTATTGGCAGACTTGAACTACTTGTTATTATTGGCAGACTTGAACTACTTGTTATTATTGGCAGACTTGAACTACTTGTTATTATTGGCAGACTTGAACTTTCTGTTGTTATTATTGGCAGACTTGAACTACTTGTTATTATTGGCAGACTTGAACTTTGTGTTGTTATTATTGGCAGACTTGAACTACTTGTTATTATTGGCAGACTTGAACTACTTGTTATTATTGGCAGACTTGAACTTTCTGTTGTTATTATTGGCAGACGTGAACTACTTGTTATTATTGGCAGACTTGAACTTTGTGTTGTTATTATTGGCAGACTTGAACTACTTGTTATTATTGGCAGACTTGAACTTTGTGTTGTTATTATTGGCAGACTTGAACTACTTGTTATTATTGGCAGACTTGAACTACTTGTTATTATTGGCAGACTTGAACTACTTGTTATTATTGGCAGACTTGAACTACTTGTTATTATTGGCAGACTTGAACTACTTGTTATTATTGGCAGACTTGAACTACTTGTTATTATTGGCAGACTTGAACTTTGTGTTGTTATTATTGGCAGACTTGAACTTTCTGTTGTTATTATTGGCAGACTTGAACTACTTGTTATTATTGGCAGACTTGAACTTTCTGTTGTTATTATTGGCAGACTGGAACTTTCTGTTGTTATTATTGGCAGACTGGAACTTTCTGTTGTTATTATTGGCAGACTGGAACTACTTGTTATTATTGGCAGACTTGAACTTTGTGTTGTTATTATTGGCAGACTGGAACTTTCTGTTGTTATTATTGGCAGACTTGAACTACTTGTTATTATTGGCAGACTTGAACTTTGTGTTGTTATTATTGGCAGACTGGAACTTTCTGTTGTTATTATTGGCAGACTTGAACTACTTGTTATTATTGGCAGACTTGAACTTTCTGTTGTTATTATTGGCAGACTGGAACTTTCTGTTGTTATTATTGGCAGACTTGAACTACTTGTTATTATTGGCAGACTTGAACTTTGTGTTGTTATTATTGGCAGACTTGAACTACTTGTTATTATTGGCAGACTTGAACTACTTGTTATTATTGGCAGACTTGAACTTTCTGGTGTTATTATTATTGGTGGGCTTGAACTGCCCGCTATCATTGTTGACGTGGAGAGAGTTTCCAATGTGGTCAGTGATGTCGCTGCTATGGCTATAGTTGCAGAGCTGAACATTGTGGGCCACAGCGTGGTCTCCGTGCCGAAACTGTCCGTGACTATCTGGGACATCAAGGACGTGTGCGACCTGTCTGAGGCTGTGACCTGCAGGGTCGTGAACTCTGAACTTCTCGTGACTAGTATTGGAATTGTTGAACTAACTATTAATTGTGAGGTTGATATCCGTGAGCTTATTGTATCAATTATTGGTAGAGGTGATGTCTGTGAGCTTATTGTATCAATTAATGGTAGAGCTGATGTCTGTGAGCTTATTGTATCAATTATTGGTTGGAGTGACTCTTCGGAATGTCCAACAATAAATGTTGACGTGGTTAGAGTTTCTGAAATCCCCGTAGTTATTACTAGCAGAGTTGAGGTTTCTGCCCCGGTAGCCGTACTTATCTGCACCGATTCTGTTGGCCTTATCTCTACACTATTGTTTCTCTCCTCTACGTTTGTTGACTCCGTGGTAGTGTTGCTCCACCCTGGAGTGCTGACAAATATTGTCACTGTACCAGTGGTTGTCTCCCCGGTTGTCGTGGTCAACAGTGCTCTCTACTGTAGTCATGGTAACTATTGCCTCCCCTGTAGGGGCCGCCTCTGTACCAGTGGTTATCTCCCGTGTAGATGAGGCAACCAATGTTCCCGGTACAGTTGATGTTTGTATTATATCGGTTATCTTCACTGTAGATGAAGCACCCAACTTTTCCCCTGTTGTTGTCTGTATTACATCGGTTATCTCCCGTACAGTTGATGTTATTATTACATCGGTTATGTCCCGTGTAGATGAGGCACCCAACATTTCCCTTGTAGGTGTAGGAGACGTGGTGTCACTGACAGTTGCGAACACTGTCCTTGAACTTGGCATGATTCCCTCTGTATTTGCCCTCGAAGTTCCCGCTGCAGACGTTAGGAGAAGGGAGCCGGAGCTCTGCCCTGCGCCGCCTGAACTTGCGATCGTTGATGAACTACCTTGACCTGCACCATCTACTGCTGTAGTCGTTGTTGTTACATCTTCTAGTACTGTGGGTGTTGGTGTTGCAGCGTCCAATGACGCTAGTATTTGTGTGGGAGTCACTCCGACATTGCCTGCAGTCATTACATTCTCTGTGGCGCTGTGTGTTGCAGCTGTTGACGCAAGGTCCAGACTTGTGACAGTTACTGCAGCTGTTGACACGGGGTCCAGACTTGTGACAGTTACTGCAGCTGTTGACACGGGGTCCAGACTTGTGACAGTTACTGCAGCTGTTGACACGGGGTCCAGACTTGTGACAGTTACTGCAGCTGTTGATACGGGGTCTAAACTTGTGACAGTAACTGTAGCTGCAGATTCCGTTGTTGAAATTGCTGCTGGTGATGCTGTTGTTGCTGCTGATGCTGCTGTTGTTGATTCTGTTGTTTGTTCTGTTCGCCAAAAGCTGGTAATACCTGTTTGGGAAAAAGGCAATTATTCAGTAACATGACGACAAAATAGGTTTACTTGAATAACGAAGACACAAACCATATGTAGTACGATTTATTGCCTGGCACATTTCGCTGCATCTCGTCAGGTACTTACTGCAGATGTCACACAACATAGAGTAAAATAATTAGGTTTAGGAATGTTCAGAATGTTATTGATTGTACGCACGTTGTAATGTTCACATTATCAATGATTGTGTCAGGGTCTTAAACCTGGCTCGTTAACCTAACACATGTGAGACAGTACAAATACAACGTGATTTGACTTGAGACTCAACGACACGAAGTTTCGATGGATTTATTTACAGATCACGATCTAGAGATGATCATCACAATACATAAGTTATAACAATACACTTACAAGCAACCCACAGCTTACAATCAGTCTCACAAGATGTACAGACACTCGACTTTCGGGCCACAGAAACTACACAAGCCTTTCTCCCATCATACGTTCAGTCGAGTCCGAGTCCCAGAGCTGTCTGGCTATTTCTCGCAACGCGCCTGCCCACCTGAAGTGGCTTCACGAGGCCTGCGTGCGTCCTGCTTTGTCCTTGCCTGACCGCTGGCTGTCTGTCAGCCGGCAACCTCGCAGGCAGGTAACTAATACTCGCCTGGCGGGCGTAACGATGTTACGGCATCCCCGCTAGGAACTATTCGCCTGGCGGGCGTAAAGATGTCCCTGCATCTCTGCTGGCACTACATTGGACTCTGACAATTGTACAACAGATTTGTGAGTTCTTCCAGTGTCAGGGACTCTGAAACATATTTGGGGATGTTCTAGATATCGGGGTGTTTGCGGCAGTTGTGTTCCTGTTCTGTGGGTATGATACAAGTCTCTCCCCTCCCCACACCTGTGTTCCTGTTCTGTAGATATTATCCTAGTCCCCCCACACCTGTGTTTCTGTTCTGTGGGTATGACATTATCCTGGGGACTTTCACATACCGGATACGACTCTTCTCTTGTCAACTCTTGTACCCGTGTTCTCCCTGTCTTGCCGAATTACTAAATTACCTTGTGAACCCACATGACATGTGCCCACTATTATACCATGTGACCCCACATGACATGTGTCCACTATTATACCATGTGACCTCACATGACATGTGCCCACTATTATACCATGTGACCCCACATGACATGTGCCCACTATTATACCATGTGACCCCACATAACATGTACCCACTATTATACCATGTGACCCCACATGACATTTACCCACTATTATACCTTGTGATCCCACATGACATTTACCCACTATTATACCTTATGACCCCACATGACATTTACCCACTATTATACCTTGTGACCCCACATGACATGTGCCCACTATTATACCTTGTGAACCCACATGACAGGTGCCCACTATTATACCATGTGACCCCACATGACATGTACCCACTATTATACCATGTGACCCCACATGACATTTACCCACTATTATACCTTGTGACCCCAAATGGCATTTACCCACTATTATACCTTGTGACCCCACATGACATGTGCCCACTATTATACCATGTGACCCCACATGACATGTACCCACTATTATACCATGTGACCCCACATGACATTTACCCACTATTATACCTTGTGATCCCACATGACATTTACCCACTATTATACCTTGTGACCCCACATGACATTTACCCACTATTATACCTTGTGACCCCACATGACATGTGCTAACTATTATACCTTGTGAACCTACATGACATGTGCCCACTATTATACCATGTGACCCCACATGACATGTACCTACTATTATACCATGTGATCCCACATGACATTTACCCACTATTATACCTTGTGACCCCAAATGGCATTTACCCACTATTATACCTTGTGACCCCACATGACATGTGCCACTATTATACCTTGTGACCCCACATGAAATTTACCCACTATTATACATTGTGACCCCTACATGACATTTACCCATTATTATACCTTGTGACCCCACATGACATGTACCCACTATTATACCTTGTGACTCCACATGTGCCCACTATTATACCTTGTAACCCCACATGACATGTGCCCACTATTATACCCTGCGACCCCACATGACATGTACTCACAATTATACCTTGTGACCCAACATGACATGTGCCCACTATTATACCCCGTGACCCTAAATGACATGTACTCATTATTATACCTTGTGAACCCACATTACATGTGCCCATTATTATACCTTGTGAATCCACATGACATGGGCCCACTATTATACCATGTGACCCCACATGACATGTACTCACTATTATACCTTGTGACCCCACATGATATTTACCCACTATTATACCTTGTGACCTCACATGACATGTGCCCACTATTATACCACGTGACCCCACATGATATGTGCCCACTATTATACCATGTGACCCCACATGACATGTACCCACTATTATACCTTGTGACCCCACATGTCATGTACCCACTATTATACCTTGTGACCCAACATGACATGTGCCCACTATTATACCTTGTGACCTCACATGACATGTGCCCACTATTATACCATGTGACCCCACATGATATGTGCCCACTATTATACCATGTGACCCCACATGACATGTACCCACTATTATACCTTGTGACCCCACATGTCATGTACCCACTATTATACCTTGTGACCCAACATGACATGTGCCCACTATTATACCTTGTGACCCATATGACATTTACCCACTATTATACCTTGTGACCCCACATGACATGTGCCCACTATTATACCTTGTGACCCCACATGACATGTGCCCACTATTATACCGTGTGACCCCACATGACATGTGCCCAATATTATACCTTGTGACCCCACATGACATGTGCCCACTATTATACCATGTGACCCCACATGACATGTACCCACTATTATACCTTGTAACCCCACATGTGCCCACTAGTATACCTTGTGACCCCACATGACATGTGCCCACTATTAAACCATGCCAACCAACATAACATGCACCCACTATTATAAACAATATAAAATGACACAAAGTAGTGCAGATTTACAAAACATATTTACGACACATACAGGACGTTGCGGCGATTAGCCTTCATCAGCAAACAAACACATTCACAAGCACAACATATCGTCAAGGAGATCTCCTTTGACTACATCAAAAGGTGACGACAGGACGAGAAGAACAAACGGATGAAAAAGTGAAAGCAATGAAGAGAAAATGAGAATTGGAAAAAATGCTCATACTCACCTCACAATTCCGATCTGTGTGTAACTCAGAATATTGCCGATGACTTCTTTTTATACTCAACCGAGGGAGTGAGATGGAGGATGATGACGGGGTGATAGGTGTTACGGTTCAGTCAGCACATTGAAAGAATGGGGGACGGAGGCAGGAGGGCAGGGGGGAAGGATGGCGACCTGTGATAATGGTCTGATAATGGTATCTGAGCAATCTCAGTGGATGTACTACCGAAGCATGATGGTGGTACTAACCAAAACCACATTATGCACTCATATATGTTATTTTAAGGTGAGTCCTAAAGTCTGGGTGGACTTATATGTGTGAGCGTACATACGTGCATATACACCGCTCAACATACATTCATACACTAGTGTACATGGGCATGTTCAAGGTATATATAAGAAAGAGAGAGAGAGAGAGAGAGAGAGAGAGAGAGAGAGAGAGAGAGAGAGAGAGAGAGAGAGAGAGAGAGAGAGAGAGAGGGAGAGAGAGAGGGACTGAATGAGAAAGAGAGGTGGGTATCGTTCCTGTAATGTGCCTCAAGGGGTATGCGGAGTAGGTCGGTCAACAAATACGAGGCTTCACTCATACAGTTCCCCATGAAATAGAGTCAGTAAGGTTGATTGTTATACCACGTATTATAGGATCAGATCCCCCAGTGCTTGTGTTATTGGGGCTGCGCTGATATGCGTGAGTGTTGGGTATAAACAGAAGTCATCGGCAATATTCTGAGTTACACACAGATCGGAATTGTGAGGTGAGTATGAGCATTTTTACCAATTCTCATTGTCTCTTCATTGCTTTCATTTTTCATCCTTTTGTTCTTCCCGCCCTGTCGTCACCTTTTGATGTAGTCACAGGAGATCTCCTTGACTATATGTTGTGTTTGTGAATGTGTTTGTTTGCTGATGAAGGCTAATCGCCGCAACGTCCTGTATGTGTCGTAAATCTGTTTTGCAAAGCTGCACTACGTTGTGTCATTTTATATTGTTTACATTTTCACAGCTTTACCGCAGTTCCACCCAATTTTACCCACTGTTATACCTTGTGACCCCACATGACATGTGCCCACTATTATACCTTGTGACCCCACATGACATGTACCCACTATTATACCTTGTGTACCCACATGACATGTGCCCACTGTTATACCTTGTGACCCCACATGACATGTGCCCACTATTATACCTTGTGACCCCACATGACATGTACCCACTATTATACCTTGTGACCCCTCATGATATGTGCCCACTATTATACCTTGTGACCCCACATGACATGTGCCCACTATTATACCTTGTGACCCCACATGACATGTGCCCACTATTATACCTTGTGTACCCACATGACATGTGCCCACTGTTATACATTGTGACTCCACATGACATGTGCCCACTATTATACCTTGTGACCCCACATGACATGTGCCCACTATTATACCTTGTGACCCCACATGACATGTACCCACTATTATACCTTGTGACCACACATGATATGTGCCCACTATTATACCATGTGACCCCACATGACATGTGCCCACTATTATACCTTGTGACCCCACATGACATGTGCCCTCTATTATACCTTGTGACCCCACATGACATTTACCCACTATTATACCATGTGACCCCACATGACATAAAACCACTATTATACCTTGTGACCCCACATGACATGTACCCACTATTATACCATGTGACCTCACATGACATGTACCCACTATTATACCTTGTGACCCTACATGATATGCACCCACTATTATACCTTGTGACCCACATGACATGTGCCCACTATTAAACCATGCCAACCAACATAACATGCACCCACTATTATAAACAATATAAAATGACACAAAGTAGTGCAGATTTACAAAACATATTTACGACACATACAGGACGTTGCGGCGATTAGCCTTCATCAGTGTGACAGGTTGGCCCACCTCTGAGATAGTTTTTTTTTTAGATGGAGATAGCCCTCAGTAAACCCCTCTATGTATCCTGTATTATTTTTTATTTTTTTTTAATCTATATTTTCAAATATTAGATAAAATCGTCTTTGGTTAGTGTATTTATATACATAAAACTATAGAGAGAGTTAAATACTATTTCTTCTTATAGTTAGAAGTAGATGTAGGGTAGAGTTCGTTTACAAGCCAAGAAATCAAGTCAGGCTGAATTTTATATTCAGGTTTGGCTGTGAATAATAATTTGGCCACAGGAAGGGAACTCTCCTGGATGAGAAGTTAACTTCCGGTAGCACCCTAACCTCTGCCATTTTTCTTACAGCAGGCTGGAAGGAGAAGGAGCTATCACGTCAATTGGCTAAAATTGAACACCTGTCTGTGTTTAAACATATTTTATTGCTGGCTCTTGTTAAGCCGAAAAACCCTCTAAAACATAGAAAAGCCAATGATAGTCTCCACTCCCGATAGGCCAGTCAAAATCTAGTTGCAGGGTGAGTTAATAATAATTTTGTTAAATATTTTTCTGTGTGTCAATCTGCCGGAAATCTAAAGGCCATGCCGATCGATAATAGATACTATTAATTAAAACTAGTGTTAGTTAACTAATATTAGAATTAGGACCATGTTTGTGCCATGTGGCTTGCCGACAAGGGTAAAACGCAAAGCTCGTCACATGTGGCATTAAAAACATGGATAAATTACATTACGTGATTCTCGAAATTAGGTATCCGCCTGCGGAAGGACACCTGAGTTAGTCAGTAGACGATTAGAGTTAAGATAAATTAATTATGTGCTTAACATCGGAACTAGCGTATTTCTCTAGATGAAATACTTATTAGTTGAAGGAATTAGTTCAGAGAGTGAATAGTTACAATTAATTATTCTTTATTAATCTCTTATCTTGCCCATAGTCAGATTACTACCATGTGGTCCAAGATGGCCCACTTAACAAAGTTCAAACCTTGGGGGAATTCTCCAACCCTAATATTGTTCTTGTGTATAGTGAAAATAATCTTAAACCTAGCTAAGAAATCTTCTAGATAATTAATTATGTCGTAATTAATATAAGGAAGACTTGCTAGTAGTACAACTCATAACTCCTTAAGTGAACTTGGGGTGTTTCATTGATTTTAATGGTTCACTCGTGTACATCGTGAAGTTATAGTTGTTGTGTGTGATTTCATTTCATTCTATGGAATTCATCAATATGTGATGTTAATTCATCGTGTGGAGTGTAGTTTGTGTGTTTCCATACTTGGAAAATGATGTGTGGTGTTTCATCGATTTAATGGTTTGTTAATGTATATGTGACGTCGGAGTTGTGGCGTCTGAGTTTCATTCCATTGAAGTCATCCTATATGTACTGTTAAGTCATTATGTGAATTGTGGTTCATGTTTCCATGATTAATCATGACTTAGAATATATATTTGGAATGTGGTCTTTGACGTAGAGCATTGTGATTGTACATGTTTGATCTAAATATCAGCAGAGAGAATAGGATATCATTTGTGTGCTGTTTCCATTAGATCAGTGTGCTGTTTAAGGAAGCAAAATATGTAAATTGAGGTAATACATGCTAGTGAAAATTATGAGACAAGCATGCCACACAGGACCATGACAGGGCCAAAAGAATTTACAATTCTGTCTTGAAGGATTATTCACTCCTTCTCACTGTCATTCACAGAGCCTGCACCCTGATCATCTGTAGCCGTAGTCACGACCGGTGATTGAGCTACGAACCACTCACTTGATGCAGCAGAGAGTGGAGTCCATACCACGATCCAGTCAGCACTGACAGCTTACCATCCAGGAGGCCAAGGATTATCAGATGAGTGGCTACCCACCCGTTTGCCACTGCACAGCAATCCTAATTTGTCCGCTATTGGCTCGGAGTCTATGAATAGATCCTCTAACTGAACATTATCTTGTAGAAATTTCAGGGATCTGCGTATCCCTTATGTGTCAGTGAGTTCCCAGTGGGGCTCACGTAGTATTCTTTAAGATTAAACGTTATGTTATATTTGTAATTTTAACAGCTGCGTCTGTCATTATAGAATTAGAAGGAGCATCATCAGATTGTGTGACGAGTGAAAGGAGTATATCTATACTTATCATTCTGTCTTATCTCCTGTTGTGTGAGAATACATTAGGCAGTGGGGGTTCATTATTCATCCAGGCACATTAGCAGGAATAACTTGACATACTGTCTTCGGGTGTTAGTACAGTTAGTCGTCATAACTTTCCGCCTGGCACTGTTTAGAAGTAGTGATCCATTCTGGGACTTTGATAATCATTCTTCTAGAATTGCGAGCCATTTGATCGCTTCTTCAGCAGTGGTTAGATTCTCTATTCGTAGAAGTCTATTTAGTATCTACTTTGATCCAATTCCATCCTAGTAGAATACATTACGCGACAATCAGCAAACAAACACATTCACAAGCACAACATATCGTCAAGGAGATCTCCTGTGACTACATCAAAAGGTGACGACAGGACGAGAAGAACAAACGGATGAAAAAGGGAAAGCAATGAAGAGAAAATGAGAATTGGAAAAAATGCTCATACTCACCTCACAAGTCCGATCTGTGTGTAACTCAGAATATTGCCGATGACTTCTTTTTATACTCAACCGAGGGAGTGAGATGGAGGATGATGACGGGGTGATAGGTGTTACGGTTCAGTGAGGACATTGAAAGAAGGGGGGATGGAGGCAGGAGGGCAGGGAGGCAGGACGGTGACCTGTGATAATGGTCTGATAATGGTATCTGACCAATCTCAGTGGATGTACTAACGAAGCATGATGGTGGTACTAACCAAAACCACATTATGCACTCATATATGTTATTTTAAGGTGAGTCCTAAAGTCTGGGTGGACTTATATGTGTGAGCGTACATACATACATATACACCGCTCAACAGACATTCATACACTAGTGTACATGGGCATGTTCAAGGTATATATAAGAAGACAGAGAGAGAGAGAGAGAGAGGAGAGAGAGAGAGAGAGAGAGAGAGGGAGAGAGAGAGGGAGAGAGAGAGGGACTGAATGAGAAAGAGAGGTGGGTATCGTTCCTGTAATGTGCCTCAAGGGGTATGCGGAGTAGGTCGGTCAACAAATACGAGGCTTCACTCATACAGTTCCCCATGAAATAGAGTCAGTAAGGTTGATTGTTATACCACGTATTATAGGATCAGATCCCCCAGTGCTTGTGTTATTGGGGCTGCGCTGATATGCGTGAGTGTTGGGTATAAAAAGAAGTCATCGGCAATATTCTGAGTTACACACAGATCGGAATTGTGAGGTGAGTATGAGCATTTTTACCAATTCTCATTTTCTCTTCATTGCTTTCATTTTTCATCCTTTTGTTCTTCCCGCCCTGTCACCTTTTGATGTAGTCACAGGAGATCTCCTTGACTATATGTTGTGTTTGTGAATGTGTTTGTTTGCTGATGAAGGCTAATCGCCGCAACGTCCTGTATGTGTCGTAAATCTGTTTTGCAAAGCTGCACTACGTTGTGTCATTTTATATTGTTTACATTTTCACAGCTTTACCGCAGTTCCACCCAATTTTACCCACTGTTATACCATGTGACCCCACATGACATATGCCCACTATTATACCTTGTGACCCCACATGACATGTGCCCACTATTATACCTTGTGACCCCACATGACATGTACCCACTATTATACCTTGTGTACCCACATGACATGTGCCCACTGTTATACCTTGTGACTCCACATGACATGTGCCCACTATTATACCTTGTGACCCCACATGACATGTGCCCACTATTATACCTTGTGACCCCCACATGACATGTGCCCACTATTATACCTTGTGACCCCACATGACATGTACCCACTATTATACCTTGTGACCCCACATGATATGTGCCCACTATTATACCTTGTGACCCCACATGACATGTGCCCACTATTTTACCATGTGACCCCACATGACATGTACCCACTATTATACCTTGTAACCCCACATGTGCCCACTATTATACCTTGTGACCCCACATGACATGTGCCCACTATTAAACCATGCCAACCAACATAACATGCACCCACTATTATAAACAATATAAAATGACACAAAGTAGTGCAGATTTACAAAACATATTTACGACACATACAGGACGTTGCGGCGATTAGCCTTCATCAGCAAACAAACACATTCACAAGCACAACATATCGTCAAGGAGATCTCCTTTGACTACATCAAAAGGTGACGACAGGACGAGAAGAACAAACGGATGAAAAAGTGAAAGCAATGAAGAGAAAATGAGAATTGGAAAAAATGCTCATACTCACCTCACAATTCCGATCTGTGTGTAACTCAGAATATTGCCGATGACTTCTTTTTATACTCAACCGAGGGAGTAAGATGGAGGATGATGACGGGGTGATAGGTGTTACGGTTCAGTCAGCACATTGAAAGAATGGGGGACGGAGGCAGGAGGGCACGGGGCAGGATGGCGACCTGTGATAATGGTCTGATAATGGTATCTGAGCAATCTCAGTGGATGTACTACCGAAGCATGATGGTGGTACTAACCAAAACCACATTATGCACTCATATATGTTATTTTAAGGTGAGTCCTAAAGTCTGGGTGGACTTATATGTGTGAGCGTACATACATGCATATACACCGCTCAACATACATTCATACACTAGTGTACATGGGCATGTTCAAGGTATATATAAGAAAAGAGAGAGAGAGAGAGAGAGAGAGAGAGAGAGAGAGAGAGAGAGAGAGAGAGAGAGCGATAGAGAGAGAGCTAGAGAGAGAGAGAGGGGGACTGAATGAGAAAGAGAGGTGGGTATCGTTCCTGTAATGTGCCTCAAGGGGTATGCGGAGTAGGTCGGTCAACAAATACGAGGCTTCACTCATACAGTTCCCCATGAAATAGAGTCAGTAAGGTTGATTGTTATACCACGTATTATAGGATCAGATTCCCCAGTGCTTGTGTTATTGGGGCTGCGCTGATATGCGTGAGTGTTGGGTATAAAAAGAAGTCATCGGCAATATTCTGAGTTACACACAGATCGGAATTGTGAGGTGAGTATGAGCATTTTTACCAATTCTCATTTTCTCTTCATTGCTTTCATTTTTCATCCTTTTGTTCTTCCCGCCCTGTCGTCACCTTTTGATGTAGTCACAGGAGATCTCCTTGACTATATGTTGTGTTTGTGAATGTGTTTGTTTGCTGATGAAGGCTAATCGCCGCAACGTCCTGTATGTGTCGTAAATCTGTTTTGCAAAGCTGCACTACGTTGTGTCATTTTATATTGTTTACATTTTCACAGCTTTACCGCAGTTCCACCCAATTTTACCCACTGTTATACCATGTGACCCCACATGACATATGCCCACTATTTTACCTTGTGACCCCACATGACATGTGCCCACTATTATACCTTGTGACCCCACATGACATGTACCCACTATTATACCTTGTGTACCCACATGACATGTGCCCACTGTTATACCTTGTGACCCCACATGACATGTGCCCACTATTATACCTTGTGACCAAACATGACATGTGCCCACTATTATACCTTGTGACCCCACATGACATGTACCCACTATTATACCTTGTGACCCCTCATGATATGTGCCCACTATTATACCTTGTGACCCCACATGACATGTGCCCACTATTATACCTTGTGACCCCACATGACATGTACCCACTATTATTCCTTGTGACCCCGCATGACATGTGCCCACTGTTATACCTTGTGACTCCACATGACATGTGCCCACTATTATACCTTGTGACCCCACATGACATGTGCCCACTATTATACCTTGTGACCACACATGATATGTGCCCACTATTATACCATGTGACCCCACATGACATGTGCCCACTATTATACCTTGTGACCCCACATGACATGTGCCCTCTATTATACCTTGTGACCCCACATGACATTTACCCACTATTATACCATGTGACCCCACATGACATAAAACCACTATTATACCTTGTGACCCCACATGACATGTACCCACTATTATACCATGTGACCTCACATGACATGTACCCACTATTATACCTTGTGACCCTACATGATATGCACCCACTATTATACCTTGTGACCCACATGACATGTGCCCACTATTAAACCATGCCAACCAACATAACATGCACCCACTATTATAAACAATATAAAATGACACAAAGTAGTGCAGATTTACAAAACATATTTACGACACATACAGGACGTTGCGGCGATTAGCCTTCATCAGTGTGACAGGTTGGCCCACCTCTGAGATAGTTTTTTTTTTAGATGGAGATAGCCCTCAGTAAACCCCTCTATGTATCCTGTATTATTTTTTATTTTTTTTTAAATCTATATTTTCAAATATTAGATAAAATCGTCTTTGGTTAGTGTATTTATATACATAAAACTATAGAGAGAGTTAAATACTATTTCTTCTTATAGTTAGAAGTAGATGTAGGGTAGAGTTCGTTTACAAGCCAAGAAATCAAGTCAGGCTGAATTTTATATTCAGGTTTGGCTGTGAATAATAATTTTGCCACAGGAAGGGAACTCTCCTGGATGAGAAGTTAACTTCCGGTAGCACCCTAACCTCTGCCATTTTTCTGTCAGCAGGCTGGAAGGAGAAGGAGCTATCACGTCAATTGGCTAAAATTGAACACCTGTCTGTGTTTAAACATATTTTATTGCTGGCTCTTGTTAAGCCGAAAAACCCTCTAAAACATAGAAAAGCCAATGATAGTCTCCACTCCCGATAGGCCAGTCAAAATCTAGTTGCAGGGTGAGTTAATAATAATTTTCTTAAATATTTTTCTGTGTGTCAATCTGCCGGAAATCTAAAGGCCATGCCGATCGATAATAGATACTATTAATTAAAACTAGTGTTAGTTAACTAATATTAGAATTAGGACCATGTTTGTGCCATGTGGCTTGCCGACAAGGGTAAAACGCAAAGCTCGTCACATGTGGCATTAAAAACATGGATAAATTACATTACGTGATTCTCGAAATTAGGTATCCGCCTGCGGAAGGACACCTGAGTTAGTCAGTAGACGATTAGAGTTAAGATAAATTAATTATGTGCTTAACATCGGAACTAGCGTATTTCTCTAGATAAAATACTTATTAGTTGAAGGAATTAGTTCAGAGAGTGAATAGTTACAATTAATTATTCTTTATTAATCTCTTATCTTGCCCATAGTCAGATTACTACCATGTGGTCCAAGATGGCCCACTTAACAAAGTTCAAACCTTGGGGGAATTCTCCAACCCTAATATTGTTCTTGTGTATAGTGAAAATAATCTTAAACCTAGCTAAGAAATCTTCTAGATAATTAATTATGCCGTAATTAATATAAGGAAGACTTGCTAGTAGTACAACTCATAACTCCTTAAGTGAACTTGTGGTGTTTCATTGATTTTAATGGTTCACTCGTGTACATCGTGAAGTTATAGTTGTTGTGTGTGATTTCATTTCATTCTATGGAATTCATCAATATGTGATGTTAATTCATCGTGTGGAGTGTAGTTTGTGTGTTTCCATACTTGGAAAATGATGTGTGGTGTTTCATCGATTTAATGGTTTGTTAATGTATATGTGACGTCGGAGTTGTGGCGTCTGAGTTTCATTCCATTGAAGTCATCCTATATGTACTGTTAAGTCATTATGTGAATTGTGGTTCATGTTTCCATGATTAATCATGACTTAGAATATATATTTGGAATGTGGTCTTTGACGTAGAGCATTGTGATTGTACATGTTTGATTTAAATATCAGCAGAGAGAATATGATATCATTTGTGTGCTGTTTCCATTAGATCAGTGTGCTGTTTAAGGAAGCAAAATATGTAAATTGAGGTAATACATGCTAGTGAAAATTATGAGACAAGCATGCCACACAGGACCATGACAGGGCCAAAAGAATTTACAATTCTGTCTTGAAGGATTATTCACTCCTTCTCACTGTCATTCACAGAGCCTGCACCCTGATCATCTGTAGCCGTAGTCACGACCGGTGATTGAGCTACGAACCACTCACTTGATGCAGCAGAGAGTGGAGTCCATACCACGATCCAGTCAGCACTGACAGCTTACCATCCAGGAGGCCAAGGATTATCAGATGAGTGGCTACCCACCCGTTTGCCACTGCACAGCAATCCTAATTTGTCCGCTATTGGCTCGGAGTCTATGATTAGATCCTCTAGCTGAACATTATCTTGTAGAAATTTCAGGGATCTGCGTATCCCTTATGTGTCAGTGAGTTCCCAGTGGGGCTCACGTAGTGTTCTTTAAGATTAAACGTTATGTTATATTTGTAATTTTAACAGCTGCGTCTGTCATTATAGAATTAGAAGGAGCATCATCAGATTGTGTGACGAGTGAAAGGAGTATATCTATACTTATCATTCTGTCTTATCCCCTGTTGTGTGAGAATACATTAGGCAGTGGGGGCTCATTATTCATCCAGGCACATTAGCAGGAATAACTTGACATACTGTCTTCGGGTGTTAGTACAGTTAGTCGTCATAACTTTCCGCCTGGCACTGTTTAGAAGTAGTGATCCATTCTGGGACTTTCATAATCATTCTTCTAGAATTGCGAGCCATTTGATCGCTTCTTCAGCAGTGGTTAGATTCTCTATTCGTAGAAGTCTATTTAGTATCTACTTTGATCCAATTCCATCCTAGTAGAATACATTACGCGACAATCAGCAAACAAACACATTCACAAGCACAACATATCGTCAAGGAGATCTCCTTTGACTACATCAAAAGGTGACGACAGGACGAGAAGAACAAACGGATGAAAAAGGGAAAGCAATGAAGAGAAAATGAGAATTCGAAAAAATGCTCATACTCACCTCACAAGTCCTATCTGTGTGTAACTCAGAATATTGCCGATGACTTATTTTTATACTCAACCGAGGGAGTGAGATGGAGGATGATGACGGGGTGATAGGTGTTACGGTTCAGTGAGGACATTGAAAGAAGGGGGGACGGAGGCAGGAGGGCAGGGAGGCAGGACGGTGACCTGTGATAATGGTCTGATAATGGTATCTGACCAATCTCAGTGGATGTACTAACGAAGCATGATGGTGGTACTAACCAAAACCACATTATGCACTCATATATGTTATTTTAAGGTGAGTCCTAAAGTCTGGGTGGACTTATATGTGTGAGCGTACATACATACATATACACCGCTCAACAGACATTCATACACTAGTGTACATGGGCATGTTCAAGGTATATATAAGAAGACAGAGAGAGAGAGAGAGAGAGAGAGAGAGAGAGAGAGAGAGAGGGAGAGAGAGAGGGAGAGAGAGAGGGACTGAATGAGAAAGAGAGGTGGGTATCGTTCCTGTAATGTGCCTCAAGGGGTATGCGGAGTAGGTCGGTCAACAAATACGAGGCTTCACTCATACAGTTCCCCATGAAATAGAGTCAGTAAGGTTGATTGTTATACCACGTATTATAGGATCAGATCCCCCAGTGCTTGTGTTATTGGGGCTGCGCTGATATGCGTGAGTGTTGGGTATAAAAAGAAGTCATCGGCAATATTCTGAGTTACACACAGATCGGAATTGTGAGGTGAGTATGAGCATTTTTACCAATTCTCATTTTCTCTTCATTGCTTTCATTTTTCATCCTTTTGTTCTTCCCGCCCTGTCGTCACCTTTTGATGTAGTACAGGAGATCTCCTTGACTATATGTTGTGTTTGTGAATGTGTTTGTTTGCTGATGAAGGCTAATCGTCGCAACGTCCTGTATGTGTCGTAAATGTGTTTTGCAAAGCTGCACTACGTTGTGTCATTGTCAGAGTCCAGAAAGGGTACAGTGATGCAGTGACATCGTTACGCCCGCCAGGCGACTTAGCTCCCAGCAGGGATGCAGCAACTTCGTTACGCCGCCAGGCGAGTAATAGTTACATGCCTGCAAGATTGCTGGCTGACGAGCGACCAGCGGTCAGGCAAGGACGACGCAAGACGCACGCATGCCTCGTGAAGCCACCTCAGGTGGGAGGCAAGTTGCGAACTAGCGGCAGACAGCTCTGGGACTTCGACTCGGACAGACGTATGATGAGAGAAAGGCGTTGTGTGGTTTTCTGTGCTTGAAAGTCGAGTGTCTGGACATCTTGAGAGTCAGACTTGTGAGCTGTATTGTGGATGTAAGTGGATTGAAGTATTACGTATATATTGTTGTGATCATCGTTCTGTATTTGATATGTGAATAAATCCATTGAACGGTGTGTCGTTGAGTCTTACGTCAAATCACGTTGTACTTGTACTGTCTCACATGTGTTAGGTTAGCGAGCCAAGTTTAAGACCCTGACATGTGTGGACGTGGTGGCATTCGTCCGGCTTTGAAATGAACGTGTTTATGTGATTAACGATCTAAAACTAGAGTTTGTGAACTTAGAATTTGTGTCAAACTTTATAGTACATGTAAATGTGATCGTGGAAGGCTCATTTTGATATATTACTACATTATTTAAACATGGAGACTATTTGTAAACGTACAGTGCATACATATTGTTTGATCTTGTAAGCGTGTAAAACATTTGTGATTTGTGAAACTTGTCACCGTTTTGACCTTGTCGACATTGTGATCTTGTCGCCATTGTGACCTTGTCGCCATCTTGTAAACTTGATGTCTATGTCCTTACTGAATGTCATCTTGATGTAATGATGTGTCATCAATGTTGTAGAGTGTTGAGATACATGTAGATGGTCTTTGTGCATTGAGTTGTGGAAAGCAGAAAGTTTTGGAAAGAAAGTGACTTGTGTTTTGAAAAAAAATTGTTGACGGACAAACTTACGACCTACAATTACACTCAACGCCATACAAACCTAATCAACACTTAGTGACAAGCAGGCACACACCAACAAATAGACGCTAATTTATTTTCCTCCAAAAACAAAGCAGGTTTTCCGTACCATCCAAAACCTTGCCATAGAGGTCATTTGTGTTTTTGAAGTAGCGACCCTACAGTTCCTAGCCCGATTTCCAACCTTTCTTCACCGCATCCAGGGCACTTGAGTATATTTTTCTTTTCATTCACTTTAAGGATGCAATTTTAGGCAAGTATTGTCAATATAAGTCAATTGTAAATTGTTCATTACTAACCACTTATAACATATTTTGTCTGGCTGGTATTTCATTGACATTTTTCATCATGTCTTCATTATTTGATTTCATCGATATGGGGATAAAATTACAGTTGACAGGTGATGAATTAACAAAATGGAGTGAGAAGAAATACTCTGAATACCTACTAGTACAGGAGAAAGCTAATGAACGCGATGAAAGAGCGGCTGAAAGAACATTAAATCAGGCAGAGGCTGAAAGGGCTGCCAAGCAAGTAGAGGCAGAAACAGCTTTAAAACAAGCAGAAATAGAACTGGCTGCAAAGACAAAGCAAGCCGAATTGGAACTCACTGCAAAGACAAAGCAAGCTGAGATAGATAGTGAGCTAAAGAAGGCAGAAATAGCAGCTCAGAGTAAGAGAGAAGAACTGGAGTTACAGTTGAAGATGAAACAACTTGACACTGAGACTGCGATTAACAAAGAGTCTAAGAAATCTGAGAGACTGGAGAAAGAAAACCAGTACAAGAAATATCAAGGTATTGTACGTAATTATACCTCGGGTGACTGCATCGCAGCCTTTACCCAAAATTTTGAAACTTTAATGGAACATTACCAAGTTCCACTGTCTGAATGGAATATTGTTTATATGAGGAGTTTATCAGGGGAACCTCTTAAAGTCATTGAAACCATCCCCAAAGACCTCAGAAAAGATTACCATTATCTGAAATCTAAGATTATGGCACATTTTATGTTAGATGAGGCAGGTTACAGAGAACAATTCAGTAAGTTGAGCCCAAAACCGACTCAAACGTTCTCTGATTACCTCTGCTTAGTCCGAAATATATTTACCAAATGGACTTCAGCAGCTAAAATTGACAAAAATTATCAGAGATTAGAAGATCTGATCATTAGAGATAAAATCATTTCATCCATTCCATCAGCATTTTCAAAATTTTTGCAAGAGAATGAATGCACTAGTGTAGATGAGATTGAGAGACGTGGTTCGGCGTATTACACAGCCAACAAACATTGTTTTGCCAGTGAAGCTACTGACATTAATTTTGTAGCAGCGGCTAACTATGACAAACCCTATAGTAGGCAGAAACCTCATAGGCCTACCTCTGAGAAGTTTAATCACTGTACTTATTGTAAATTTTCACATCATCAGAATGAAATGTGCGATAAGCACCCAGGATACCATACATACCTACTAAACATGGTAAACAGACAAGATAAGGAGCGTAAATCCTTCAGAAGTTTGCGTAAATGTTTCCTCTGTAAGGCGTACGGACACCATCGGAAAGATTGTAAAGGCAGGCAAATGACCAACAAAGCAAATGCCGCCTTGTTTGATAGTTCGTCGTCTGATGAAGAACAGCCAGAGAAACATCCTGTGAACTCAGCACAGGCTTTTGACATGTTCAGCGCAAATAAATGCTCTGTTTGTAACACCTTTTATGAAGATGGTATTTTAACATGCGGTCACGCCATCCCTATTGCCAATGAAGAAGCTAATTTGGTAGTAGATTCAAAAGGCAGGATAAACGTCCATCACGGATATGTGAATGGCAAGTCTGCTACAGTCCTTCGTGACACGGGCAGTTCACTTATTGGTCTGAAGAGAACGTTCATAATGCCTACAGACTATACAGGCAGGCACGTAACATGCAGAACATTCTCAGGCAATATTGAGAAATACCCACTAGCATGGGCATATATTGAAACACCTTTCCTCACTGGGAAAGTAAAGTGCGCTGCATTAACAAACCCAGTGTGTGATGTAATTATTGGAAATTTACCTGAGGTGAATGATAAACCTCATGACATAACATCTCTGTGTATTGATGATACCATAACATCACCATCAAATGTCATCATTGATAATGTCACACCACCTATTGATTGTATGGTAGCTAATGTAGCACTAACATCTCATGACATCATTGATAACATTGTTCCATCACCATCTGATATCATTGAATGTGTGAACGCAGTAACTAGATCTACTGCTAGAGTGCAAGATGAAAGTAATCAAACTGAGGCTATACAAATGCTTAGCCCAGTATCACTACCTACTAACACCATGAAGGAAACGTTTGTAACAGCTCAAAAAGCTGATCCTTCATTGTCAAAATACTTTAATCTGATCGGCCAAAAGCCAAAGGTAACCAAGAATGCAAAATGGCATTTTGCTGTGAAAAATGATATACTCACCAGGTATTATACCAGAGGTGACAACACCACAGAGCAAACTGTTTTGCCAACTACTTATCGCAAGCAAGCCTTACATCTTGCCCACGATATACCTCTTGCAGGGCATATGGCATACGTTAAGACCAGATCAAGGTTACTGACACAGTTTCATTGGCCCAAATTTTGCAATGACATTAAAGAATATTGCAGAAGTTGTGACACCTGCCAGAAACTGGTAAAAAAAGGTAAACACCCACAGGCAAAGTTACAAGTTACTGACTTAGCCAGTCGACCTTTTGAAAAATTATCTGTTGACATAGTGGGCCCTCTTAATCATACAACAACTAGAGGGAATAAATATATTCTAACTGTCATTGATCAATGTAGTCGCTGGCCAGAAGCTATTCCGCTAAAGAACATAACTGCCAATGATATAATGGAAGTGTTCTTCCATATTTTTTCTCGTATAGGTTTTCCAGATACTATCCAATCTGATAGGGGCACTCAGTTTATTGCCGCATCTACCCAAGCTTTCACCAAAATGTTGGGAGTGAAGCAATGTTTCAATTCCCCCTACCATCCTCACTCTAGTGGAGTAATAGAAAAATTTAACGGGGATCTAAAGCACATGCTTGCAAAAGTAACGCAAGAGCACCCCAATAACTGGGATGTATATCTACCAGCTATTCTTTTTGCTTATCGCGAGGTACCACATTCTAGTACCGGTTTCTCTCCTTTTGAACTTATCTATGGTGCCAAACCACGTGGCCCATTGACTATTTATCACCAAATGTTAACTGACTCTACCCCAGTACTTAAACCCATATCATCATACTTATATGTCACATCTTTGCGTGAAAGAATCATCAAATCCTGTATTATTGCAAAGAATGCACTAAAATTATCTGGTGCTACTTATAGACAGTATGCTGACAAAGGTAACAGGACAATAACATTGACACCTGGACAGGACGTTCTTCTTCTACTACCTAGTGACAGACACTTATTGACTGATTCTTGGCAGGGACCTTTTAAAGTGACGAGACAGATTTCACCTGTAGACTACGAAATCCAAATAAAAGACAAACACAAAATATTTCACATAAATATGCTAAGACCATACCACAACAGAGACAACGAACAAGACGGTACGACAGCTTGTACAGTGATAATAGATCACGAAGATGACGAGGCTAGTGACGAAATTCCAACACCTGCATTAGACACGACAAACTGCTTGAAGGAGATCAAAATCAACCCAAAGTTAACTCAAGCAAAGACAAACAGTTGCAAACAGCTTATACAACAGTACAACACCATCTTTTCCAACAACCCAGGACAAACAGAATTAGTACAGCATCACATCACACTCACATCAAACACACCGATAAGATGCAGACCATACACCATCCCATTACATTACAAAGAACATTTACATCAGGAGATCATCAACTTAGAGAAAAACAACATCATAAGACGATCCCAATCAGACTTCTCATCTCCAATGGTCATAGTACGCAAAAAGGACAATACAATAAGACTGTGTATCGACTATCGAAAGCTCAATAAAATAACTGTTCTAGATCTTGAGCCAATGGCTAACTCTGACGATCTTCTGACAGAACTGACAGACGCTAGGTTCTTTACGAAGATAGATATGACGAAAGGATATTGGCAAATAGCGGTAGACGAACAGAGCAGACATCTGACAGCATTTGCCACACCTTGGGGACTGTACGAATGGTGCAAACTTCCATTTGGGCTTGTCAATGCCCCTGCCACATTCGTACGTATGACACGACTTCTCCTAGTAGACATTCCTAACATAATCTGCTATATAGACGACATCTGTGTTCACACAGAGACAATAACAGAGCACATTAAGACGTTAGGACAGACATTTGAACGTATTAGACAGCACGGACTGACGGTAAAGCCTGCGAAAGTAGACATAGCCTACCAGGAAATATCATTCTTGGGGTACAAAATATCCAATGGCTTTGTCACGACAGACGATAACATTGTGTCCAAGATACTAAAACTCTCACTTCCGACTACAAAAAAACAAGTCAGAAGTTTGTTGGGACTGATAAATTATTACCGGCAGTTCATTCCTGATTTTTCAGAACTGACCGAAGTGTTTACTAATTTACTAACAAAAGATAAGCCAGAGAAAATTGTAAACAATGAATGCCTAAAAATTGCATTCCATAAAGTACTAGCATGTTTTTCTGATAATAGTTCAAATAATCTCATCCTAAAATTGCCCAACCTCCATTTACCTTTCAGATTGCGTACAGATGCTAGCTCCGTGGCGATTGGAGCAGTCTTGTTACAAGAGTACAATAACATCCTCCATCCCGTGTACTTCGTATCAAGGAAACTAAAACCCAGAGAACGGGCTTGGTCTATACCTCAGTTGGAAGCCCTAGCTTTAGTGGTGGGTATAACTAAATTGTCCAGATTTCTTCTAGGACGCCATTTCATCGTGGAATCTGACAGCAGCCCGTTGCGTTTTATAAATGCAGGAGTACCTTCAAATCATATGGTAGCGCGCTGGTCTCTTAAACTTCAAGATTATAGCTTTGAGGTTCGACATATCCCAGGCAAAACCAATTCAATTGCCGATCTTTTGTCCCGTTGTCCGACCGACCCAGTAAGCACTAATGTCTGAGTGCAGTGTGTACACATACACTCAGACCGACACAGCCACTCATCAGTGAATAATTTTTTTCTATTCACAAAAAGCTGTGTAATGTCTACAATGTGATGTGATAGGGGTTACTCCCATTATATATAGTGTTCTTATTTTAATAATTCATGTAGTGATTGTCGTGTATAATTGTGTAGTGTGTGGTAGAAAGCAAACTTTATTAATTGTATATATTACGAACAAAAACAGTGTCACATTCGCTCAGAAACTTACCGTAAGCGAACTATCCAAGTTGACAGTGACATCTGCGTATGGAACATTCCAGGGATATTTTAAAGACGTGTATGAACGTGTAAACTAAACATTGACAGCTACACCATTGCAAGTCAACCGAAATCCATAATGTTCGGTAGTGAAACATCCAACACATGAACAGTCAATCGTAATCCAGAAGGTTTTGTAGTGAAACATCCAACACATGAACTGTGAGAACATGGTACTTTCCGTAACTACATCAGACCGGAACAAGTGTGTTCTACAAGCTTCAACATCAGCTGATTTTAATGTTCGTGTGTACTTCCGGATTAGTTAGAAATTTAGAGCAAAATTAGCAGACGACAAAGAAAAGTTTAAAAAGCTATGACGATTCTAAAATCTTTAGGAATCAACAAAGTTAAATACACGAATTGTGTGTTTATATATTTACGTAGTGTAATCTTAGAATCATATCTTGATTAATGTATTCATATTACCGACTTTTTTCTCGTTAATATGAAGAAACGTCAAGCGATGACGCTAAGAAATATAATAATTATTGTAAATTATTGTAGTTCATTAATGTTGAAATTATTCCCCTTTCATTTATTTGTTATTACATCATTACACAAAGGGCCATAATTTGAAATGTATATTCAGTAATGTGTTGTGTACAAATAGCATGTTGTTGCCAGATTGTTGACACAACAGGTAGCCATCTACTGGGCATGGCAGAGTGTTGCCGACATTGCAGACCAACACAAGAACTCCTGGCCAAATAAGGTCGGGGTTTGAGCGTTTTATACGACTTATATAAAGCCGTATTTCGGTCTAGCTAGATGGTTTTTGTTTCAAGAACCATATTATTACGTTTTTTTTTTAATGCTGCGAGGTAGATGCGTGAAGCTGGTACTACCGATCTGACTGGGTCATTAATGCAATTGAGGTAATAAGCCATCGAGAGGATGAAACCTGACATGTGTTAAAGGTTGAACACCACATGTCGTTGAATGCAACTTCCATTTCATATATATTTCTATGGCATATGTGTATTTATTTGTATTTGGATACCAATGTATATAACAACAGTAGGGTAGACTCTGACAAGGTTAGAATATTAACCCAGTATGTACATATATTATACATGAAAGATGACATCTTTCATGAATTTGCCGGGGGAGCGTGTCAGAGTCCAGAAAGGGTACAGTGATGCAGTGACATCGTTACGCCCGCCAGGCGACTTAGCTCCCAGCAGGGATGCAGCAACTTCGTTACGCCGCCAGGCGAGTAATAGTTACATGCCTGCAAGATTGCTGGCTGACGAGCGACCAGCGGTCAGGCAAGGACGACGCAAGACGCACGCATGCCTCGTGAAGCCACCTCAGGTGGGAGGCAAGTTGCGAACTAGCGGCAGACAGCTCTGGGACTTCGACTCGGACAGACGTATGATGAGAGAAAGGCGTTGTGTGGTTTTCTGTGCTTGAAAGTCGAGTGTCTGGACATCTTGAGAGTCAGACTTGTGAGCTGTATTGTGGGTGTAAGTGGATTGAAGTATTACGTATATATTGTTGTGATCATCGTTCTGTATTTGATATGTGAATAAATCCATTGAACGGTGTGTCGTTGAGTCTTACGTCAAATCACGTTGTACGTGTACTGTCTCACATGTGTTAGGTTAGCGAGCCAAGTTTAAGACCCTGACAGTCATTTTATATTGTTTACATTTTCACAGCTTTACCGCAGTTCCACCCAATTTTACCCACTGTTATACCATGTGACCCCACATGACATGTGCCCACTATTATACCTTGTGACCCCACATGACATGTACCCACTATTATACCTGTGAACCCACATGACATGTGCCTACTGTTATACCTTGTGACCCCACATGACATGTACCCACTATTATACCTTGTGACCCCACATGACATGTGCCCATTATTATACATTGTGACCCCACATGACATGTGCCCACTATTATACCTTGTGACCCCCACATGACATGTGCCCACTATTATACCTTGTGACCCCCACATGACATTTGCCCACTATTATACCTTGTGACCCCCCACATGACATGTGCCCACTATTATACCTTGTGACCGCCACATGACATGTACCCACTATTATACCTTGTGACCCCACATGATATGTACTCACTATAATACCTTGTGACACCCACATGACATGTGCCCACTATTATACCTTGTGACCCCCACATGACATGTGCCCACTATTATACCTTGTGACCCCCACATGACATCTAACCACTATTATACCTTGTGACCCCCACATGACATGTGCCCGCTATTATACCTTGTGACACCCACATGACATGTGCCCACTATTATACCTTGTGACCCCCACATGACATGTGCCCACTATTATACCTTGTGACCCCCACATGACATGTACCCACTATTATACCTTGTGAACCCCACATGACATGTACCCACTATTATACCTTGTGACCCCCACATGACATATACCCACTATTATACCTTGTGACCCCCCATGACATGTACTCACTATTATACCTTGTGACACCCACATGACATGTGCCCACTATTATACCTTGTGACCCCCACATGACATGTGCCCACTATTATACCTTGTGACCCCCACATGACATATACCCACTATTATACCTTGTGAACCCCACATGACATGTGCCCACTATTATTCCTTGTGACCCCCACATGACATGAACCCACTATTATATATTGTGACCCCCACATGACATATACCCACTATTATACCTTGTGAACCCCACATGACATGTGCCCACTATTATTCCTTGTGACCCCCACATGACATGAACCCACTATTATACATTGTGACCCCACATAACATGTACTCACTATTATACCTTGTGACCCCTACATGACATGTGCCCACTATTATACCTTGTGACCCCCACATGACATGTACTCACTATTATACCTTGTGACCCCCACATGACATGTGCCCACTATTATACCTTGTGACCCCCACATGACATCTATCCACTATTATACCTTGTGACCCCACATGACATGTACTCACTATTATACCTTGTGACCCCCACATGACATGTGCCCACTATTATACCATGTATCCCCACATGACATGTACCCAATATTATACCTTGTGACCCCACATGACATGTACTCACTATTATACCTTGTGACCCCACATGACATGTACTCACTATTATACCTTGTGACCCCACATAATGTAGCACGCTTAGTACTGGAGGGGAAGTCCTGTCATCGAAATACCCAGACGGAACTGTCCCTATCCCTGTATCCCGTCGTGGACAACCTGAATGTGAGACTGAAAGGTTTAAAGAAGAGTTTACAGACGAAGGGATCCACTTCATTGCACCGGGTGTTATCCCACATGGCTCGGTCTCTTTCCCCAGGGAGTCCCTTCCAACAGCGTCGCATACATCACGGACTCCGTTGCTCCAGCGACGACTCCCAGAAGTCGTAGAGAAAACTGAACCAATGAACTGAAAGATGGAGTGCGGAATCGAACCCATGCCCTTGGGTGCGCGAGGCAGGCGAATTGACCACTCGCCCACGGAGACCTTGCCATATGTCATCCGGGTGATCGGCCGAGAGAAGAGACACAAACACAGATCTAGTATACATAGGGATGTCAGGCTCGGAGATAAAGCCTGAACAAGAGCTTCAGATAGCAGGGAACCCCAGGCCATATGCCACGGTACGACTGATGCACGGAGAGAGTCAAAGATATGTATTAGTCGACTTTTAATTGTAATACTAATGCTGCGAAGGCCGGTCTCTCTGGCTGAGGGGTTACAACACTTTCTCCGTAATCCCGTTTATCACGCAGAGTCTCGTAGCGGGAGAGAACTGGGAGCGGTTCGACCCCGCTGGTGGACTGCGGGGATCTTGGCCGGCCGCTCAGAGAAGCAATGGCAAACTACTGAGCGTAATCTTGCCAAGAAATCAACAGGCAGCTGAAAGATGCTGCTGTTGACAGCGATGTTCTGTAGGGGATATGCAAAGAAAAGAAGAAAAAAAACTGCGAAGCGAGTTCCAGAGTTTCCACGCTGCGTGAAAAGTATTAACTTTTCACGTTCCATGTGTCTATTTACTGAACACTGCCATAACCTCTGACCTAGTCTAATTTGGGTTATGGCAACATACAATCAAAGAGTCTCCACACGTGTTAGTGGGCACTCTTGCCGCTGTCAGATCACGCAAACATACAGCAACAATAACCACACAAACCGCGGGCGTGGCCGACACGGCACTACAGGGCAGTGGAAAACTTCAGTCGCCATTGATAAACCTTATTTTAGGAATAACTTATAAAAGAACCGCCCACGTGACACTCGCTGCAATCGATTGATTAAAAGTACATGTTACAAGAATGAATGTCGCGGAATCTATCCGGGGATGGGTGTTGCCGCTCCGACACACCTGAGTCATCTGTTTACTGGATGCCTCGACGTTTTTCCAGCTCTTCAGGGACTTGGCTCGACAACATTCAGGTCACGACAGACGTCTGTGGAGGGGTCTCCATAGCTTCCAGATGTTGTTGTCAACTTGTCCACGCATGGCTGCTTTTTGTTTGTTTGTTTTGTTTTATTTATATTAGCGCGCGCCATTAGATTATTCCGTTCAGATCTTACTATATTGTTTGCTGCGCTGAAGATAGCTGTTTACTTAACTACTACCACTAACATGCTGCAGATGTTGCTCTTGCTGTTGCTGCTGCTGCTGCCACTACTACTACTACTACTACTACTACTACTACTACTACTACTACTACTACTACTACTACTACTACTACTACTACTACTACTACTACTACTACTACTACTACTACTACTACTACTACTACTACTACTACTACTACTACTACAAATACCACTACTACTGCTAATGCCGCTGCTGCTACTACTACTATTACTATCACCACAACCACCACTACTACTACTACTACTACTACTACTACTACTACTACTACTACTACTACTACTACTATTAATATTGGTATAGCTACTTCAGTATGTTAAAACAGTCACATGTAAACAACTACTACTAACAATATTGTTACAGCTACTATATAAACATGTAAACAATTGTTACAGCTACTATACGTATGGTATAAACATGTAAACAATTGTTTCAGCCACTATACGTATGGTATAAACATGTAAACAATTGTTACAGCCACTATACGTATGGTATAAACATGTAAACGATTGTTACAGCCACTATACGTATGGTATAAACATGTAAACAATTGTTACAGCTACTATACGTATGGTATAAACATGTAAACGATTGTTACAGCTACTATACATTGGCACCTTTCCGTCTTGACAGACGATAGTTTGGTACATTGTGCTTCAATTAGGCTTAATAACTACGATCCATGGCGGTGGCGAGTGTGGCTGATGAGGCCAATTCGTGCAGTAAATGTTCGTCCACAGTGGATGCATACGAAAACATGGCCATTTCCACCATCATGCACCATCTTATGTCTCTCACGCTCGGTGTGTGACTTATCTGCAATCATTTTCTCCTTTGTCTTTATTCCATTTCTGATAGTTGCCCTCCATGCAACAAGTTCAGCGGCGACTTGCTCCCAATGTGCATTATCAATGCCTGTATCAATCATGTCCCGCTTACACACATCTTTGTATCGTAGTAGAGGCCGACCCTGAGATTTCTTAGAGGACGACCCTGAGATCTCTTACCCATCTGTAATTCACCAAAAAAGATGTCCTTTGGTATTCTACCATCATCCATCCTCCTAACATGTCCTACCCATCTAAGTCTACGAAGACTGAGCATAGAATACACCGTCACACAACCTGATATTTCCAATATTTCAGTATTTGTGATTTGTCTTGCCACTTAATACCAAGTATTCTTCCCAGACACCGCATATGAAAACTGTTTAAACGTTTCTCTAGTTTTCTATAGCTACTAGTAGTAGGCCTCTTTCAGTCCTGAAGGACTATAGACTTGTGCCGCTGGGGAGGTACCTGGCATCGCCGCTGGTGACTGTATAGTCCAATGTGAGAGTGACAATCCCTGCCACAGTTTCCGCATCTGTAAGACGAGGCAAGTCCCGCAGTAACTGACTGCGTATTATGCCTGCGCCGCCTATCCTCAGTTTGTTGGATCAGATCGCGCTCAAAGAGCACCAGTCCGTTTCGCACATCTCTTCTCCAGGAGCACCTGTCTGTTGCAACTCTTTCCCACGTGTCTGGATCTATGCCAAGGGTTTTCATATCTTGTTTACGTACATCCCTACATCGCATTTGGGGTCTTCCGGTTGGCCTCTTTCCTGTGGATAGTTCTCTGTATATGAGATCATTGGGAATGCGTTCATCCTCCATTCGAGATACGTGGCCCAGCCACCGGAGGCGTCTCTGCTTGAGGAGGAGTGCACTGTGGTAATATCTGCTCTTTCAAGCACATGTTTGTTTGTTATGTGGTCTTTCCATGATATGCCCAGGATACGTTTCAGACATCTCATATGGAAGGAGTTCAACTGTCTTTCCTGTCTTGAGTACAGGGTCCAGGATCCAGACCTATAGAGTCGTGTGCTAACAACACAAGCTTTATATACGGGAACTTTTGTATGCTCTGTTAGTCTATTATTCTCCCAAACTCTTTTAAATGGTGGTTCCCATGTTGTGTCACCGCTTTACGCGGTGCTGAAGTGACCTTTTCAGTTCACAAGCCTGGGCAATGGAAATCGGAGCAGCTGTTGCCCAGTAGCAAGTTCCCCCTCCCCACGTCGCTGATGTTAGCTACTATATGTATGAAATAAACATGTAAACAATTGTTTCAGCCACTATACGTATGGCATAAACATATAAAGAATTGTTTCAGCCACTATACGTATGGTATAAACATATAAACAACTGTTTCAGCCACTATACGTATGGTATAAACATGTCAACAAAATGAAACCACGAAGTTTAGGTCATCTTTCCAAAATCACAATGCACACAAACCGAAGATGTTTCCGATATAACCTTTCAGCGGCAAACAATAACAAACAACAAAATTATAACAACATTCAAGAATACGAAAACGAGGCTAATGACGACATACTATCTTAGAACCACCTTAAAATATGTTTTTTTAAAGTATGGATTCACTTTCGCTAGAGCAGTGGTTCTCAACCTTTTTTGGCCCATTAGTTAGTTAGTTAGTCTCAGTTCCAACTTCACAGCAACGGGTTATCCCCATTATGCTTCGTTCCTGTGCCAGTGAATATCACACAAAACGTTCCCCACTGCCAAATGTGAAAAGTGGAAAAGACAGGAGTCTCGACAAACAACAACCCGCACAGATACACTGTGCATAATGCCGCCGCCAGAATGTCAACACAATAGTCCCCCACGAAACACCCAGTTCATCCCTGATGGAATCGGCAGTCATTTTCCCATCTGGATGTTTCCTAGATGTTCACCCACACAGTCCACGAAATACAGTTCATTGTCGATGGCAGTGGCAGTCAACCAGAAGCCCAGGAGCCACGCATTTCTGCATAAGGCAAAAACCGGTCAACTCTGGGACATAGCCATCTGCCATCGCTCCAGACATGCAGTCACCTTCCAAAACACCTCGGGAAGATTCAAAAGCATTTTACACGAAACCCACAGCTCACAGTGTCGCGCCACGCACTCACTCAGTAGCAGGGCGGACGGAACCATCAAGCCTCCTTAGTCGCCTCTTACGACATGCGTGGTAGGCTACAGTGTTGCTATTCTTTGCTTCCCTTATGGGCCCCGGCAACACACGGAAGAGCATTTTTGGCCCATGCTCCCCTTTACCATATGTTCAGAACTTCATTCTCCCCCCCCCCCCTTTTTAAAATTTCCTCCCTATAAACCCCCCCCCCCCCCCAACCCTTACGCAGTATACATAAAAATGGAAGCTAAATTTAATTACACATACTAGAACAAGTCTAGACATCTACATAAAACGTGATTTGCGGGTCTACTTACGTTATAAAACGAGTTTCATTAGGGGGCGAGAAGTACAGAAAAAATTTAGAGGGAAAAACAATATCAAGTAACTGGTTCTTGTATTAATGCGATCTTGAAATAATTTTAAATTCCCCCCCCCCCCCCCGGAAACTCTAAAATTCCTCCCTGGTGTGGGGGGGAGGGGATTCCCCACCGGTTGAGAACCACTGCGCCAGAGGGTAGCTGAGACAGAGGACAGACAAGTGGGACGGTTGCTAGAGGGTAGCTGAGACAGAGGACGGATGGCGGGATGGTCGCTAGAGGGTAGCCGAGATCGAGGACGGACAGTGGGACGGTCGCTAGGATGTGGGCGGGTACATTGCTGTGGAGTAAGCAGAGAGACATGATGACTGCCCAGCGCTCCTGTCATATCAGGTTCGCTTTCACTTGTACTTTAGTTTAAATTCTCGCCGCTCTTTACCAGGGCAATCAACGCAAAGCCGTCTGCTTTCAAATGCCCTGCCGCTAATAGCTAACACTGGCCGCGAAATGCAGGGAACTGAGAAAGTGCGAGCGACTAAACCCTAACCCACAGACGCCGGTCACATAAACGTGTACAGCGACATGAGTTCATCGGGAATTCTTATCTTCATGGTACGGGCTAGTGCGTTCTTGGACATCATCATCATCATCATCATCATCATCATCATCATCATCATCATCAAGTATTTGTTTTCCATGTTTCGATCCTATAGTACTGTTGTTTTCTATCTTTCGATTCTGTAGTAGCGTTGTCTTGTATATTTCGATTCTATGGTAATGTTGTTTTCCTTGTTTCGATACGAAACATAATACAAGAAGAAGTTGGAGGATGAGGACAACCACTGACAGATTGTTTAGGATGAGGACAATCACTGACAGACCGGAGGATGAGGACACACACTGGCAGAATGCAAGATGAGGACAAACACTGACAGACTGAAGGATGAGGACAAACACTGATAGACTATAGGATGAAGACAACCACTGACAGACTGTAGGATGAGGAGAACCACTGACAGACTGTAGGATGAGGAGAACCACTGACAGACTGTAGGATAAGGAGAACCACTGATAGACTGTATAAGATGAGGACAAACAGTGACAAACTGTAAGATGAGAACAACCATTGACAGACTATATAGGATGAGGACAAACACTGACAGACTGGAGGATGAGGACAACAATCGACAGACGAAGGGGAGGACAAACATGGACAAACTCTATAGGATGAGGACAACCACTGACAGACGAAGGTGAGGACAACCACTGACAGACGAAAGTGAGGACAAACACTGACAAACTGTTTAGGATGAGGACAACCACCAACAGACCTGAGGTTGAGGACAAACACTGACATAATGGAGGTTGAGGACAAACACTGACATAATGGAAGGATGTGACTCACCCGTCCCACCTGGCTGTGGCGAGACACCGACCAAGATGGCGGCTAAAATGACCCACATCCGAGTCGCTCCACGTAATGACGTCATGCCTTCTGGTTGATGGTTCTTCCTCCTGGACCTGAATACCAAAACACCAGCAGAAGGCGATCAGCCAGACTAGAGCACGATCACAAGTTACAACATGGACATTTAGGCCAAAGCCTTGGTCAGCACGCAGACAACAAACACGCAACAATACAACCACATGAACAACTGCACATGAACAACTGCACATGAACAACTGCACATGAACACACAGAGTTACTCTTCTATATCCTTAATGTGGACTGGAGACGTCTTTCATGAAATCCGCGAGAATGATTCCAGCAAATCTACACAACCGGAAATGTGGTTATGACGAGACGTGGGGGTCAAGGGGTTGAAGGTCAGTAACACCACGAGCCCATGGATTACCATAGCAACATGAGAGGAGAGCATCGGGTGGGGAAAGGTGAGGGCGCAGGTGAGCGAACTGCAGAACAGGTAGTAGTTATGGACCATACTGCGAATGGTGGGGAAAGGGGGGTGAGTGGGGGAGGGGGAGGTAGACGGGGTGTTTGTTGGAACCGAGGGCGCGGGAGACATCGAATCTCCCGAGTGCACACTAAAAGAAATGGGGGAGGGAGTGGGGCATAGCAATGGGCAAACAAGGGGAGAAGCATTGGAACCGCAGAGGCGGACCACCAAGCGGCATCATAGCCGAGACCACCGTGGGCCACAATCTGGAGTGGAGGAGACCACTGTGGGCCACAACCCTGGAGTGGAGGAGACCACTGTGGGCCACAATCCTGGAGTGGAGGAGACCACTGTGGGCCACAATCCTGGAGTGGAGGAGACCACTGTGGGCCACAATCCTGGAGTGGAGGAGACCACTGTGGGCCACAATCCTGGAGTGGAGCCAGGAACGTCTGGCAACGCCTGAGCATGATGGCCCCAATCTGAGTGCCAGAGTGAATCCCGGCAGAGCTTGCTGTCTTGGTGGATACAGAAGTCGCTGATGGCATAAGTGGGTCATTGATGGGTCATTCGTGGGTTATTGGTGGGTCATGTTAGATCAGGAAAGGTGAGTGATGCGGTGCATATAATATGTGATACAGAATAAATGAGGAAGGCAGTGGGAGGAGAGTAGCAGTTCCAGCGTACGGGCGGGTCATGTGTCGTGGAGGAGGCAGGGCACGCGATTTCGCTCGCCCTGTCCGCTATACCGCGCGACAGAGGCTGACTGGTGGATCATCGGGCCCTGGAGTTGACAGATTAGGGACTTGCCGTTCAGTGAGAGTTATCTGTAATCTAGGGACCTACCGTTCAGTGAGAGTTATCTGTAAGCTAGGGACCTACCGTTCAGTGAGAGTTATCTGTAAGCTTCAGAACAATATGTCAGGGATATAGTTGCTGGGCATGTCCTTACAGGAGGTGGGTGTGTTGATGAGTGGGTAGGTAGGTTGATCGAATAGTTGGCAAGTTGGTTTATTGTCGTCTCTTGGCACTATGTATCAATATCAACTTGTAGAGAGAGAGAGAGAGAGAGAGAGAGAGAGAGAGAGAGAGAGAGAGAGAGAGAGAGAGAGAGAGAGAGAGATCGGACTGAAGATCTATGTGGCCAGAGAAGAACCAGACATCAGGTGTACGATCAGGGTCGTCAGGGCACAGCCAGCTGGCAGTTGGTGGCTATATGCCGACGGATTTATTACGGAGGAGAGTGAGACACATGGACTTGCCCGGAGATAATGGTGATAATCTACACGGAACTGGAGAGAAGTGGGCGCGCAGATATGCTGGTACCTGTATCGTCCACGTCTGTATAAACATCCATCAAGTATGTGTGACAGAGGAAAAGATATGCCTTTAATGTCTGCCTACCCCAGGTGACATCGGGCAATCTCCACATCCATGTAGCTATCAATTATCTCCCCTAGCTGGCCATCAATCACAGCGCCTTTTATCTCCCTTTATTGCACACATATTCGCATCTTTACATGCATGAATTATTGCGTGTGACACACAGGAATGGGTCCGCTTATCTCAGTTTATTGAATGTCTACCTGAATTGTTACCTCAATTATTTGATATTGGTCGATAGACCCGGCACGTGTCTCTCCTTTCATTGAACGATTTCTTTATTAATTTTGTTCCGACAGCGTGTGTGTCAATGTCTCGCCACAGATGTGTGGGTGTGTCAATGTCTCGCCACAGATGTGTGGGTGTGTCAATGTCTCGCCACAGATGTGTGGGTGTGTCAATGTCTCGCCACAGATGTGTGGGTGTGTCAATGTCTCGCCACAGATGTGTGGGTGTGTCAATGTCTCGCCATAGATATGTGCATGTGCGTGCGTGCGTGTGGTGTGTGTGTGTCCATGTCTCGCCACAGATGTGTGCATGTGTGTGCGTGCGAGTGTGCATGCGCGCGTGTAGGCGTGTGTGTCCATGTCTCGCCACAGATGTGTGTGTGTGTGCGTGCGTGTGGTGTGTGTGTGTGTGCGTGTGTGTGTCAATGTCTCGCCATAGATGTATGCGTGAGTGCGTGCGTGCGTGCGTTTTGGCATTGTAGCTTGCCACAATTACAAGATATTTTAATTTTCAGATCTGTAACTCCCTGGGGAAATGATGATCCATGCCGACCCACCTGACCCCACCTGAGAGTCAACATGTACACCCTACAATGTATTCCTTACTTGTGTGTGGCGAACATGTACACCCTACAATGTATTCCTTACTTGTGTGTGGCGAACTTGTACACCCTACAATGTATTCCTTACTTGTGTGTGGCGAACTTGTACACCCTACAATGTATTCCGTACTTGTGTGTGGCGAAATTGTACACCCTACAATACATTCCTTACTTGTGTGTGGCGAACATGTACACCCTACAATGTATTCCTTACTTGTGTGTGGCGAACATGTACACCCTACAATGTATTCCTTACTTGTGTGTGGCGAACTTGTCCACCCTACAATGTATTCCTTACTTGTGTGTGGCGAACCTGTACCTCCTCTAAAGTATTCCTTACTTGTGTATGGCGAACTTGTCCACCCTACAATGTATTCTTTACTTGTGTGTGGCGAACATGTACACCCTACAATGTATTCCTTACTTGTGTGTGGCGAACATGTACACCCTACAATGTATTCCTTACTTGTGTGTGGCGAACATGTACACCCTACAATGTATTCCTTACTTGTGTGTGGCGAACTTGTACACCCTACAATGTATTCCTTACTTGTGTGTGGCGAACTTGTACACCCTACAATGTATTCCTTACTTGTGTGTGGCGAACTTGTACACCCTACAATGTATTCCTTACTTGTTTGTGGCGAACATGTACACCCTACAATGTATTCCTTACTTGTGTGTGGCGAACTTGTACACCCTACAATGTATTCCTTACTTGTGTGTGGCGAACATGTACACCCTACAATGTATTCCTTACTTGTGTGTGGCGAACTTGTACACCCTACAATATATTCCTTACTTGTGTGTGGCGAACTTGTCCACCCTACAATGTATTCCTTACTTGTGTGTGGCGAACATGTACACCTACGATTTATTCCTTACTTTTGTGTGGCGAACTTGTACACCCTACAATATATTCCTTACTTGTGTGTGGCGAACTTGTCCACCCTACAATGTATTCATTGCATGTGTGTGGCGAACATGTACCTCCTCTAAATTATTCCTTACTTGTGTGTGGCGAACTTGTCCACCCTACAATGTATTCCTTTCTTGTGTGTGGCGAACTTGTACACCCTACAATGTATTCCTTACTTGTGTGTGGCGAACTTGTACACCCTACAATGTATTCCTTACTTGTGTGTGGCAAACATGTACACCCTACAATGTATTCCTTACTTGTGTGTGGCGAACTTGTACACCCTACAATATATCCCTTACTTGTGTGTGGCGAAATTGTACACCCTACAATGTATTCCTTACTTGTGTGTGGCGAACATTTACAACTTACAATGTATTCCTTACTTGTGTGTGGCGAACTTGTCCACCCTACAATGTATTCCTTACTTGTGTGTGGCGAACTTGTACACCCTACAATATATTACTTACTTGTGTGTGGCGAACTTGTACACCCTACAATATATTCCTTACTTGTGTGTGGCGAACTTGTACACGCTACAATGTATTCCTTACTTGTGTGTGGCGAACTTGTCCACCCTACAATGTATTCCTTACTTGTGTGTGGCGAACATGTACACCCTACAATGTATTCCTTACTTGTGTGTGGCGAACATGTACACCCTACAATGTATTCCTTACTTGTGTGTGGCGAACTTGTCCACAATCCAATGTATTCCTTACTTGTGTGTGGCGAACTTTTCCACCCTACAATGTATTCCTTACTTTTGTGTGGCGAACATGTACACCCTACAATGTATTCCTTACTTGTGTGTGGCGAACTTGTCCACCCTCCAATGTATTCCTTACTTGTGTGTGGCGAACTTGTCCACCCTACAATGTATTCCTTACTTTTGTGTGGCGAACTTGTCCACCCTACAATGTATTCCTTACTTGTGTGTGGCGAACTTGTCCACCCTACAATGTATTCCTTAGTTGTGTGTGGCGAACATTTACACCCTACAATGTATTCCTTACTTGTGTGTGGCGAACTTGTCCACCCTACAATGTATTCCTTACTTGTGTGTGGCGAACATGTACACCTACGATTTATTCCTTACTTGTGTGTGGCGAACATGTACACCCTACAATGTATTCATTGCATGTGTGTGGCGAACATGTACCTCCACTAAATTATTCCTTACTTGTGTGTGGCGAACTTGTCCACCCTACAATGTATTCCTTTCTTGTGTGTGGCGAACTTGTACACCCTACAATGTATTCCTTACTTGTGTGTGGCAAAACATGTACACCCTACAATGTATTCCTTACTTGTGTGTGGCGAACTTGTACACCCTACAATATATTCCTTACTTGTGTGTGGCGAACTTGTACACCCTACAATGTATTCCTTACTTGTGTGTGGCGAACATTTACAACTTACAATGTATTCCTTACTTGTGTGTGGAGAACTTGTCCACCCTACAATGTATTCCTTACTTGTGTGTGGCGAACTTGTACACCCTACAATATTTTACTTACTTGTGTGTGGCGAACTTGTACACCCTACAATGTATTCCTTACTTGTGTGTGGCGAACTTGTACAACCCTACAATGTATTCCTTACTTGTGTGTGGCGAACATTTACAACCTACAATGTATTCCTTACTTGTGTGTGGCGAACATTTACAACTTACAATGTATTCCTTACTTGTGTGTGGCGAACTTGTACACCCTACAATATATTCCTTACTTGTGTGTGGCGAACTTGTACACCCTACAATGTATTCCTTACTTGTGTGTGGCGAACTTGTCCACCCTACAATGTATTCCTTAGTTGTGTGTGGCGAACATTTACACCCTACAATGTATTCCTTACTTGTGTGTGGCGAACTTGTCCACCCTACAATGTATTCCTTACTTGTGTGTGGCGAACATGTACACCTACGATTTATTCCTTACTTGTGTGTGGCGAACATGTACACCCTACAATGTATTCATTGCATGTGTGTGGCGAACATGTACCTCCACTAAATTATTCCTTACTTGTGTGTGGCGAACTTGTCCACCCTACAATGTATTCCTTTCTTGTGTGTGGCGAACTTGTACACCCTACAATGTATTCCTTACTTGTGTGTGGCGAACTTGTACACCCTACAATGTATTCCTTACTTGTGTGTGGCAAACATGTACACCCTACAATGTATTCCTTACTTGTGTGTGGCGAACTTGTACACCCTACAATATATTCCTTACTTGTGTGTGGCGAACTTGTACACCCTACAATGTATTCCTTACTTGTGTGTGGCGAACATTTACAACTTACAATGTATTCCTTACTTGTGTGTGGCGAACTTGTCCACCCTACAATGTATTCCTTACTTGTGTGTGGCGAACTTGTACACCCTACAATATTTTACTTACTTGTGTGTGGCGAACTTGTACACCCTACAATGTATTCCTTACTTGTGTGTGGCGAACTTGTACACCCTACAATGTATTCCTTACTTGTGTGTGGCGAACATTTACAACCTACAATGTATTCCTTACTTGTGTGTGGCGAACATTTACAACTTACAATGTATTCCTTACTTGTGTGTGGCGAACTTGTACACCCTACAATATATTCCTTACTTGTGTGTGGCGAACTTGTACACCCTACAATGTATTCCTTACTTGTGTGTGGCGAACATTTACAACCTACAATGTATTCCTTACTTGTGTGTGGCGAACATTTACAACTTACAATGTATTCCTTACTTGTGTGTGGCGAACATGTACACCCTACAATGTATTCCTTACTTGTGTGTGGCGAACTTGTACACCCTACAATGTATTCCTTACTTGTGTGTGGCGAAGTTGTACACCCTACAATGTATTCCTTACTTGTGTGTGGCGAACTTGTACACCCTACAATGTATTCCTTACTTGTGTGTGGCGAACTTGTACACCCTACAATGTATTCCTTACTTGTGTGTGGCGAACATGTACACCCTACAATGTATTCCTTACTTGTGTGTGGCGAACTTGTACACCCTACAATGTATTCCTTACTTGTGTGTGGCGAACTTGTACACCCTACAATGTATTCCTTACTTGTGTGTGGCGAACTTGTACACCCTACAATGTATTACTTTCTTGTGTGTGGCGAACATGTACACCCTCCAATGTATTCCTTACTTGTATGTGGCGAACATGTACACCCTCCAATGTATTCCTTACTTGTGTGTGGCGAACATGTACACCCTACAATGTATTCCTTACTTGTGTGTGGCGAACATGTACACCTACAATGTATTCCTTACTTGTGTGTTGCGAACTTGTACACCCTACAATGTATTCCTTACTTGTGTGTGGCGAACATGTACACCTACAATGTATTCCTTACTTGTATGTGGCGAACATGTACACCCTACAATGTATTCCTTACTTGTGTGTGGCGAACTTGTCCACCCTACAATGTATTCCTTACTTGTGTGTGGCGAACATGTACACCTACAATGTATTCCTTACTTGTGTGTGGCGAACATGTACACCCTACAATGTATTCCTTACTTGTGTGTGGCGAACTTGTCCACCCTCCAATGTATTTCTTACTTGTGTGTGGCGAACTTGTCCACCCTCCAATGTATTTCTTACTTGTATATGGCGAACATATACACACTACAATCTATTCCTTACTTGTGAATGGCGAATATGTCGACCCTGCAATGTATTACTTACTTGCGTGTGGCGAACATGTACACACTACAATGTATTCCTTATTTGTGAATGGCGAACGTGTACACCCTCCAATGTATTCCTTAGTCTACGGGGCAACCTTGGGCAAGGTAGAGTACCCGTTTAGCCCGCCCCCTACCCCACATCAGGTTAGGTGAAACCATGGAAGCAGGTGGTGGATGGAGTGTGAGAGCAGCCGACAGATTGTTGTTAATTATGGTCTGCACTCTGAGGCGATAGTCAGATGATCTCATCAGTAGAGGCAACGACTATGGTAACCAGTGTTGCTATTTTGACGCTTTTCGCACCAAATTTAGTGCTTTTTCATGTCGTTTAGTGCAAAAATGTTGCATTTAGCACGGTCGCGCGAATTTGGTGCTTCACAATTATTTTGTGTGCTTTTTAGTGCTTTTTTGGGTGGGTAAAAATTACTTTAAAAATTATTTTGGGAACACTAAAAAGCTGAATTTGAACTGAAGCGAGGGAGTAAAACAGTCTTAGTACATTACCGCGCAATATTCAAGTAATTTACTTCCCTTTAATACGATTTAGTTGAAGTGAGTGACTGCAACGCGTAGGCAATATGCAATGAGTTAAAAGATTGTTTAAAGAAGAATGGACTTTAGTTTCAAAGACTAGTTGCACTCGGCACTGATAATGCGTCTGTCATGACAGGTGTAAACAATGGAGTATATACAACATTAAAATCCGAAGTTCCTCATCTGGTACTAGTTAGGTATAGTTTCAGTCAGATGGGAGTTATAAAATCAAAATGGGGAACAGACTGAGCATCAAGAGTTTGACAGCTGTTTTGACCATTAGATATGGAATGAAAAGATATGGCAAATGCTGTCATGATTATAAACTACCCAAGGATATTCTACGAAAAATTTGATCACAGGAGGCATATACACGTTTCTTTCAATCATCATCATCATCATCATCATCATCATCATCATCATCATCATCATCATCATCATCATCATCATCATCATCGCAGGAGCAAACACAGCAGGAAATAGCTACAGAAACTGAAGAGGAGTTGTCTGACTGGGATTTGGCAGATCTGGAATAAACTTCATTCTAATATTCAGTGATAATAATAAATTATAATGTGCTACTTTATAACATTTTGAATGAATACCGTCAGTGCTTGTTTTAGTGCTTTCCCAAAAATTATTATTGCAGTTTAGTTCTTTTCTTCTTTTTTTTTGCTCGAGAGTAGTTCTGATTGGTATTTGACGGACCTGGAAAAAACATCATTGTGAACATCATATGAAGTGATAATAATAAATTATAATGTGCTATCTTGTTACATTTGTAATAAAAACAGTAGGTGCTTTTTTTTTTTTTTTTTGGGTGCTTTCCAAAAAACGTTGGTGCTTTTTGGTGCTTTATTGGGTCGATTTTGGTGCTTTTTCATCAAAAGGAGATGGGGGGGGGGGGGGCAGAACTAGTAATAGTGATGACGAGATAATCCCGGCGGTGTTCCCAGGAAAATCCCATGTCTCAGACTAAGAAGCAGAGTGAGACCAGGAACGTGGAATGTGAGAAGTCTTATGAGGGAAAGCTTAAGGTAATATGTGACGAGACTGAGAGGTTAAATATCCATATTTTAGGAATTAGCGAACATCGTTGGAGAGGCAAGGGACATTTTAAAAATGAAAATGGAAGTCATTTCATATATTCTGGTAGAGACGTCTGAGGCCATAACGGAGTGGCATTTGGTTTGGATAAAACAAACAACAAAAGCTTTAATTGGATATAACCCGGTTAATGATAAAGTCCTCGTTATGAGACTTGGAGGCCATCAAAAAACACAACGCTAATTCAGATATACACACCTACATCAACGGCAGAGGACGATGAAATTGATTGTTTTTACAGCACACTGCAAGACAAATTAGATAAGATTAGTCATAATGACATAACAATAATAATGGAAGATTTTAATGCAAAAGTATGTAAAGGAAGAGCTGAAAATGTAGAGGCGTTTTAGGAAAATTTGGATTAGTAAACAGAAATTATGCTGGTGATAAATTAATTAAAATGTTGCACAGAAAATGAGTTAGTGATAACCAACACACTTTATAGACAACACCCAAGAAGACTCTTCACGTGGAAGTCCCCGTACAGTATTACCAAAGACCAGATAGATTATTCTTTAATACAAAGAAAATATAAATCAAGCATATTCACTCATTCAGTTGCATGTCCCTTGCAGAGCTTCACTTCCATAACTTTCCGGTAAACGACTCGCGCATAAAACAGCACATGAAAGCCTTTGAAAATAAATGTTACTGACGGGTTCTAATATCTTGGATACAGAAAAGAACAAATGCATCCTTACTTCAAGAGCAGAATATTGAAGAAGATTGACTATTAAAGACGATCAATCAAAGAAAATTGAAAATTTAGTGGCTTGAAACATCGCAAAAGTTTGGAGAGGACGTAATGGAGAGAGAGGAAGGCCTAAGAGAAGATGGGTGCAGGATGTGGCAGATGATCTCCAAATGGGTGTATCGGACGCGGGATATCTTGCTTATGACCGAGAAGTTTTCTGGAAGGCTGATATGGGAGCAAGATTCTGCAAGGGACATGCTACTGAATCAATGAATGAATTAATAGTGGTGTTAATCATTAAATCAAATCAAATCAAATCAACTTTATTAGGGTCACAAATTGGGCGCGCAGGCCCGTCTTACATTCGGCCCTTCCAATCACTCGTCTTTCGTTCATCAAGAGCATTATACATTTGCATATGAAGAAAAATAAACATTGTGAAATGAATGTTGTAAACATAAACAAGGCTAATTACCATGGTATGAAGCCCATCTCCCACCTATCCATACATCACCCCACCCACACAACACCCCCACCTACCCACACACATGCGCACCAAGGGACACATACACACCCCCACCTACCGACACACAAGCACACCAAGGGACACATACATACCCCACCAACCGACCCATCCCCCTCCCGCACATCCCCCACCCACACACACTGCCCTCACCTGATCCCCCAACCAAAACACACTCGCCACCCACAAACATTCCCCCACCAACCCACACATCCCCCGCCCATCCACATTCTACCCCACACATCCTCTCCCCACCCACACCTCAAACCACCCTTCCCCCAGCCACATCTCCATCGACAACATATTCCCCACCCACACACACAATCCCCCACCAACCCACACATCGCACATCCACTCACACATCCCCAAACCATACACACACATCCCCACCAACTGACATGTCCCTACCCCCCCCCCCCCCCCCACAACACACACATCTCCCTAACCACCCATACATCCCCAATCCACTCACACACACACCACCACCCACACATACAACTTCCACCCCCCCCCACACATGCCTTAACCTAATCCCCCACCACACAATCCCCCACCCGCACATCACATACACCTCCTACCACGCACTATTCCCAACCCACGCACCACACACACACATATCCCTCACCAACACATCCCCACTTACACACCACACACATATCCCCCACCCAGATACCACAAAATAATTCCCACCCACACCCACACAGATACCCTTACCCATCCACCCCACATACCCCCGCTCACACACCAAAAAAAATCCCCACCCACACACACATACCTCACCCACACAATATCACCAACCAACACACCACACACCTCTCCCCACCCACACACGCATTCCCTACCCGTCCACCAACACACACTCACTCACACATCCTCCACTACGCACCCACACACCCCCACCAACCCACTCCCAACCAAACATCTCTCCATCACAATACCCCTACCCCCACACACATCCTCCACCCACTCACACATCCCACCCCGACACATACAACTCCCTCACCCACCTACACATCCCTAAGCCACTCACACACCCCCACCCACACATTCCCCATCCACATACACACATCTCCCACACACACTCCCCCACATACTTCCCCCAACCACCACAATCCCCTGCTCACCCACACATATACCCCACCCATACGCACATTCCCCACACCCATCACACATATCCCCTACACCACACACTATCCTCCACCCATACCACCACAAACATACCCTCCACCCACACATCATTCACACATCCCCCACCAACACACCGCACACATATCTCAAACCCACACACCATGCACTTCTCCCCATCCGCCCTTCCATCCCAAATCCACCCAACACAATCCCCTACCCACACAACCCCGCCTCCCACACATACTTCCTCAAACCATCCACACATCTCCACCCACATAAACACACATCCCCTGCATCCGTCCCATACACATATCCTCCACCCATACACACATCCCCCACACCCATTCCAACACCCGTACTTTCACCCCCACACATCCATCCACACATCCCACCAACACCCACAAATACCACTACCCATCAAAACCCACACACCCCAACCCATCCAAATGCATACCCCCACCCACACACCCCCCCACCCACACATATCCCCACACTCACACACATCCTCCACATACACTCACACTTCCTCACATCTAGACACATACAAAATGTCTCACGTTAGTATTGAAACTAGTATGAACAAACACCCACACTTTACTCACACACATACACTGACACTTGTCATGAGCAGTCTCATAAAAATGTTAAACATGGAGAAAAATGTGTACATAAAATGTATGTGACGTAAAAATAGTGATGCTCTCTCTCTCTCTCTCTCTCTCTCTCTCTCTCTCTCTCTCTCCTCTCTCTCTCTCTCTCTCTCTCTCTCTCTCTCTCTCACACACACACACACACACACACACACACATTCACTCTCACGCTCACACATTCACTCTTCCGCTCATTCATTCACTCTCACGCATTCACTCTCCCGCTCATTCACTCGCATCTGCTCAGCTCTCTCTCTCTCTCTGTATTCTTTCATATACACACACTAACACGCATGCGCGCGCTCACACACACACACACACTAACACATCAACTCTCCCACTGTCTCACTCTCTAACACACAATCCTTCACACACCACTCACTCTCTCAATCACACTCTCTCACACATACACATACACATGAACGCATGCACGCACGCATACACTCCCTCACTCACTCTCACACATACACGTACGAATGCATGCGCTGACACATTCCCCCACCATTTCTCGCTCAATCACTCTCTCCACACACACGCATGTACGTGCGCACACACACATTCACTCTCTCCCTCTCACTGACACCCACTTTCTCTCTCTTTCTCTCTCTCTCTCTCTCTCTCTCTCTCTCTCTCTCTCTCTCTCTCTCTCTCTCTCTCTCTCTCTCTCTCTCTCTCTCTCCCACACGCACACACATATATAGTGAACAATTATAGTTAAACAATTATAATGAACAATTATACTGAACAATTATACCAGTAAATGAATTATGGTGGCATATAGTCGGTATGGATTAAGTATTGAAAGAGTTTTCGGTTAAATGTGTAGGGACTCATTGGAGTTTTCAGATCTGGAGGCAGATCATTCCATAAGTGAGCACCAGAATAGGCGAAACATGTTTTGTATAGGTCCAATCTAGGCTTTGAGACATGTAACAAATTTAGGCGCTTGCTGTTCATTGCATTAGATTGAATCAGCGGCAGAAGATACTCTGGGGTATTTTGAGATATAATTTTATTCACTAATTTGGCTTTGTTGAAAAGGAACTTAGAAATAATGAGCCAAATACAATGATGGTCAGTCAACAATGAGAAGTTATACATCACATACAATGAAAGTGTCTCAACAATGATACGTTATTTATCACATACAACGATAGTTTCTCAACAATGAGAAGTAATGAATCACATACAATGATAGTGTCTCAACAATGAAATGTTATTTATTATATACACCAAACGTGTCTCAACAATGAGAAGTAATGAATCACATACCATGATAGTGTCTCAACAATGAAATGTTATTTATTATATACACCGAACGTGTCTCAACAATGAAAAGTAATGAATCACATACAATAATAGTGTCTCAACAATGAGAATTAATGAATCACATACAATGATAGTGTCTCAACAATTATAAGTAATGAATCACATACAATGATAGTGTCTCAACAATTATAAGTAATGAATCACATACAATGATAATGTCTCAACAATTATAAGTAATGAATCACATACAATGATAGTGTCTCAACAATAAGAATTAATGAATCACATACAATGATAATGTCTCAACAATAAGAATTGATGAATCACATATAATGATAGTGTCTCAACAATTATAAGTAATGAATCACATACAATGATAATGTCTCAACAATAAGAATTAATGAATCACATACAATAATAGTGTCTCAACAATGAGAGGTAATTAATCACATACAATGATAGTGTCTCAACAATAAGAATTAATGAATCACATACAATGATAGTGTCTCAACAATTATAAGTAATGAATCACATACAATGATAATGTCTCAACAATGATACGTTATTTATTATATACACCGAACGTGTCTCAACAATGAGAAGTAAAGAATCACATACCAAGATAGTGTCTCAACAATGATACGTTATTTATCACATACAACGACAGTTTCTCAACAATGAGAAGTAATGAATCATATACAATGATCGTGTCTCAACAATGAAATGTTATTTATTATATACACCGAACGTGTCTCAACAATGAGAAGTAATGAATCACATACAATAATAGTGTCTCAACAATGAGAGGTAATGAATCACATACAATGATAGTGTCTCAACAATAAGAATTAATGAATCACATACAATGATAGTGTCTCAACAATTATAAGTAATGAATCACATATAATGATAGTGTCTCAACAATAAGAATTAATGAATCACATACAATGATAATGTCTCAACAATGAGAAGCAATAAATCACATACAATGATAGTGTCTCAACAATGAGAAGTGATGAATCACATACAATGATAGTGTCTCAACAATACGAATTAATGAATCACATACAATGATAGTGTCTCAACAATGAGGAATAAGGAATCACATACAATAATAATTTCTCAACAATGAGGAGTAATGATTCACATACAATGATAGTGTCTCAACAATAAGAATTCATGAATAACATACAATGATAGTGTCTCAACAATGAGGAATAAGGAATCACATACAATAATAATTTCTCAACAATGAGAAGTGATGAATCACATACAATGATAGTGTCTCAACAATGAGGAGTAATGAATCACATACAATGATAGTGTCTCAACAATAAGAATTAATGAATCACATACAATGATAGTGTCTCAACAATGAGAAGTAAGACATCACATACAATGATAGTGTCTCAACAATGAGGAGTAATGAATTAAATACAATGATAGTGTCTCAACAATGAGAGGTAATGAAACATAAACACGTGTATCATGAACTCAATCTGTAGGTCATTCTGTATTCCGGACACAAACCAACCTGTTGACCAATAGCTGGTCGTTTTCCAATGCGGTGTCGGGTTAACGCCTTCTTCGGGTGAACACAGACCTGGTTCTCCTTCGGTTAAACACAAACTTTAATGTCTCCTTTGATTAAACACAACACATGTTAAACACAAACTTTAATGTCTCCTTTGATTAAACACAACACATGTTAAACACACACCTGGTTCTCCTTCGGTTAAACAGAAACTTTAATGTCTCCTTTGATTAAACACAACACATGTTAAACACACACCTGGTTCTCCTTCGGTTAAACACAAACTTTATTGTCTCCTTTGATGAAAAACAAAACTGGTTAAACACAGACCCGGTTTTCTCTTTCGGTGTAACACAAACTTGAGTGTCCCCGTTGGTTAAATAGAAATCTAGTTAAACACAAATCTAGTTTTCTCCCGTGGGTACAAATAAAGTTGGTTAAATATCTGGTTAAACGCAACCTGGTTAAGTAAAACCTTGATTAAACACAAGATTGGTTAAACAAAAGGTCTGGGGTTAATCTCCAGCACATGGTTGAAACAGGTAACATACATATAAGAGACAGCAGGGTACTGCAGGCGGGACAGTACTGTCTCAGCTTAGCCAGGTAGGTGCTTGGTGGGTGACCTGTGAAGTAGCCGGTGATAAGAACATTCACAAGTGGCGATTTAAACCTGTGTTCTACATACACGTGAGGAGTGCACGGTTCAGCGACGACTGTGTGCGACTGGGCGGAAACCGTGATGGTTGAACACTTGGAAAGTTGTCTCAACTGGGGTCGGCTACTTTCTGTTGCCGCGGGGTGGGGTGCTTGTGCCTAGCCGGGTGTGGGCGACAGTCTGCTGCATTTGTCATAATCATTCATAATCTGAGATTAAGTCAAGGCGGTCTCCGAGACACGGGCTGAGGTGTTGCATGATAAACAGGCAGGCAGCCAAGCCAGGTGAACAGTCTCATAGCAGACACGGCCACGTGACCCGTTAACCTTAAACTGGACTTGGAAATAACACAGAATGTGACGATGGTGAGAGACGTAAGAAAACACACAGACGCACAGACCAACTCTCATCTCATTTCATCTTGTTCCTCTTGTAGCTTGCGATATCGATGTGAATCATAAACAGCGGGAGAGTGCCCGTTTATGGGCATCATGTATCGAGATTCCCATGGACCCTGCTACTCCCTCTATCCATGGTTTACCTGGCCAGCCTCTTCCTCTGCTTCTATTTTGTCTGTATATCATTGCTTGTTGTTGCATACTGTTAGTTGGTAATCTAATTACATAGCCAAACCATTTAACTTGCTGTTTTTTTTGATGAAATCTAGCGCTGCTATAACCCCCACTTTAGTCCTGACTTCTTCATTCCTAATTTTCTCTCTTCTTTATACACTGAGTATTCTTCTCAGGAACCCCATTTCTGTTGTAATGTTTCTTTTCCTTTTTCCAGTGATTGTCCAAGTTTTGCATTGGTAGCATAGAGTTAGTAGAAAGATTGTGTTGTAGAGTGATTTCTCAGTCTCTATTTATATGTGTGTGTTCTTTAGTATTGGTGCCATTTGTTCAATGAGTTGATTTTCCTTGTTGCATCTATTTTCAATCACGTCTTCTGATTTGCAATTTGATGGTATTATACTTCCTAGGTACTTGAAAATTATGAAATTATTAAAATGTTGAAAGGTATTTATATTGATGAGAAAGACCTCAGAATTAAAACATATTTACTGGGACCAAGTAGCAGCAATTAAAATGGGAAATAAAGAAAGAAATTATGAACAAATAAGGCTGTGAGTACGACAGGGATGTGTTTTGTCACCGGATCTCTTCCTCCTCTATAGCGAAGTAATAATGAGAGAGATCAAAGAGAATAATATTTGGAAGTTATAATATAAACAGTATACCCTATGCAGATGACACAGTATTGATGGCGGATAATGCAAAAGACCTACAACAATTATTCGACACTGTAGTAACAGAGAGTGAAATGAAAGGACTCGCCTTAAATACCAAGAAAACAGGCTCATTTGTGATATCAAAGAGTAAGGTGACACTCAAATGTGAAATAGAGATAGAAGGGACAATTCTTCACCAAATGGTTAGTTTTTAAACCGTAAGGGCATTTATAACATCAGATAGAAGATGCACAACAGAGATTAAGAAAATAATAGGGCAAGCAACGGAAGCATTTCAGTAAATGAAGACTATCTTATGCAATAATCATTAAATGTAAGAAAGAGAGTGCTGATAGGTGCTATATGGAACCAGTTTTGCTGTATGGCAGTGAATCATGGAATGTAAATGAACAAATGAGGAAGAAATTGGAATCAACAGAGATGTGATTCCTTAGACGAATGTTGCGAATTCCTTGGACTGCTAAAGTACCTAACGACGAATGCCTTAAAGGGGCTGGCGAAACTAGAACATTATATACAACAATAAGAAAGAGCCAAACAGCTTTGTTTGGTCATGTGATGAGAAGAGAGGCGCTGGAGAACATCGTGACAACTGGAAAGATCGAAGGGAAGAGAGGCAGAGGCAGACAACGAGAAATGATGCTGGATGGATTGCGACGGTGGCATGGGGGAATATCTGCAGCAGACGGAGAGAGAGAGGCGATGCTGGAGGGACTGAGACGGTGTCATGGAAAAGATGATCCAGAGCACCAGAGATCTGTTGAAGGACACTTCTCTAGACACTTGATGATGATGATATGTTGCACATGCCACTGCCTGAAAGTGCTGCCTCGCATGTGTGGAGCCTAACTCCCGACAAAGACTCGGGAGGTGGGCGAGGTACCGCGCTAGCACAACGACGCCTAACGAAATTATCATAGAACATACAGGTAAAGACCGCTCACAGATCTGTCACCTTGTCATTGTTCGTGGACTTGTCAGTGATCCCTAAGCTGCAGTGTGTCGTGGCTCAAAGATTCTAGAATCCTCCAGGTTTTAGTGGCGTGTTACAGCGGCGGATCTTGTATCCACTATGTCATATCATTGTCCGGCTTTACGCATTGAGTGGACTTCCTGTTGTGTGGGGGTCTTTGAGTGGACTTTCTGTTGTTTAGGGTTCATTGAGTGGACTTCCTGTTGTGTGGGGGTTATTGAGTGGACTTTCATTTGTGTGAGGGTCAGTGAGTGGACTTTATGTTGTGTGGGGATCATTGAGTGGAGTTTATGTTCTGTGAGGGTCATAGAGGACTTCCAGTTATATGGGGGTCATTGAGTGGACTTTATGTTGTGTGTGTGTGGCGGGGGTTAATTGAGTGGACTTAATGGACGTTGCTATAACCCGGACACATGAGTGTTGCTATAATCTGGATACAGGAGTGTTGCTATAACCCGGACACATGAGTGTTGCTATAATCTGGACACAGGAGTGTTGCTATAATCTGGATACAGGAGTGTTACTATAACGCAGACACAGGAGTGTTGTTTTAACCCGGACACAGGAGTGTTGCTATAACCCGGACACAGGAGTGTTGCTATAATCCGGACTAGGGAGTGTACTATAACCCGGACACAGGAGTGTTGTTTTAACCCGGACACAGGAGTGTTGCTATAACCCGGACACAGGAGTGTTGCTATAACCCGGACATAGGATTGTTGCTATAACCCGGACATGGCAGTGTTTCTATAACCCGGACACAGGATTGTTGCTATAACCCGGACATGGCAGTGTTTCTATAACCCGGACATGGCAGTGTTTCTATAACCCGGACATAGGAGTGTTGCTATAACCCGGACATAGGATTGTTGCTATAACCCGGACATGGCAGTGTTTCTATAACCCGGACACAGGAGTGTTGCTATAACCCGGACATAGGATTGTTGCTATAACCCGGACATGGCAGTGTTTCTATAACCCGGACACAGGATTGTTGCTATAACCCGGACATAGGATTGTTGCTATAACCCGGACATAGGATTGTTGCTATAACCTGGATACAGGAGTGTTACTATAACCAGGACACAGGATTGTTGCTATAACCCGGACACAGGAGTGTTACTATAACCAGGACACAGGATTGTTGCTATAACCTGGATAAAGGAGTGTTACTATAACCCGGACATAGGATTGTTGCTATAACCCGGACACAGGAGTGTTACTATAACCTGGATACAGGATTGTTGCTATAACCTGGATACAGGAGTGTTACTATAACCAGGAACAGGATTGTTTGCTATAACACCTGGATCAAGGAGTGTTCTATAACCCGGACACAGGATTGTTGCTATACCCGGACACAGGAGTGTAGCTATAACAGGAAAGGATGTTGCTAAACCGGAAAGGAGTGTTATTTAAAACCCCGGAACAGGTTTTTGCTATAACCTGGATACAGGGTTTTCTAAAACCCAGGACAGGATGTTGCTAAAACCCGGACACAGGAGTGTTGCTATAACCAGGACACAGGAGTGTTGCTATAACCCGGACACAGGAGTGTTGCTATAACCCGGACACAGGATTGTTGCTATAACCCGGACACAGGAGTGTTACTATAACCAGGACACAGGAGTGTTACTATAACCCGGACACAGGAGTGTTGCTATAACCCGGACACAGGAGTGTTGCTATAACCAGGACACAGGAGTGTTACTATAACCCGGACATAGGAGTGTTACTATAACCCGGACATAGGAGTGTTACTATAACCCGGACACAGGAATGTTGCTATAACCAGGACACAGGAGTGTTACTATAACCCGGACATAGGAGTGTTACTATAACCCGGACACAGGAGTGTTGCTACAACCCGGACACAGGAGTGTTGCTATAACCAGGACACAGGAGTGTTACTATAACCCGGACACAGGAGTGTTACTATAACCCGGACATAGGAGTGTTGCTATAACCAGGACACAGGAGTGTTGCTATAACCAGGACATAGGAGTGTTGCTATAACCAGGACATAGGAGTGTTGCTATAACCAGGACACAGGAGTGTTGTTATAACCAGGACACAGGAGTGTTACTTTAACCCGGACACAGGAGTGTTGCTATAACCAGGACACAGGAGTGTTACTATAACCCGGACACAGGAGTGTTGCTATAACCAGGACACAGGAGTGTTGCTATAACCCGGACACAGGAGTGTTAGCTATAACCCGGACACAGGAGTGTTACTATAACCCGGACACAGGAGTGTTGCTATAACCCGGACACAGGAGTGTTGCTATAACCAGGACACAGGAGTGTTACTATAACCCGGACACTAGGAGTGTTACTATAACCCGGACATAGGAGTGTTACTATAACCCGGACACAGGAATGTTGCTATAACCAGGACACAGGAGTGTTACTATAACCCGGACATAGGAATGTTACTATAACCAGGACACAGGAGTGTTACTATAACCCGGACACAGGAGTGTTACTATAACCAGGACACAGGAGTGTTGCTATAACCCGGACACAGGAGTGTTACTATAACCCGGACACGGGAGTGTTGTTATAACCCGGACACAGGAGTGTTACTATAACCAGGACACAGGAGTGTTGCTATAACCCGGACACAGGAGTGTTACTATAACCCGGACACAGGAGTGTTGTTATAACCCGGACACAGGAGTGTTACTATAACCAGGACACAGGAGTGTTGCTATAACCCGGACACAGGAGTGTTACTATAACCCGGACACAGGAGTGTTACTATAACCAGGACACAGGAGTGTTGCTATAACCCGGACAAGGAATGTTACTATAACCCGGACACAGGAGTGTTGCTATAACCCGGTCACAGGAGTGTTGTTATAACCCGGACACAGGAGTGTTACTATAACCAGGACACAGGAGTGTTGCTATAACCCGGACATAGGAGTGTTACTATAACCCGGACACAGGAGTGTTACTATAACCAGGACACAGGAGTGTTGCTATAACCCGGACACAGGAGTGTTACTATAACCCGGACACGGGAGTGTTACTATAACCCGGACACAGGAGTGTTACTATAACCCGGACATAGGAGTGTTGCTATAACCCGGACACAGGATTGTTGCTATAACCCGGACATAGGAGTGTTGCTATAACCCGGACACAGGAGTGTTGCTATAACCCGGACACGGAGTGTTGCTATAACCCGGACACAGGAGTGTTACTATAACCCGGACAGAGTGTTGCTAAAACCCCGGAAAGGATTGTTGCTAAACCCGGACACAGGAGTTTTTACAAACCGGACAAGGATTGTTGCTATAACCCGGACACAGGAGTGTTCTAAAACCCGGGACACAGGAGTTTTACTATAACCCGGACACGGGAGTGTTGCTATAACCCGGACACAGGAGTGTTGCTATAACCCGGACACAGGAGTGTTGCTATAACCCGGCCACAGGAGTGTTGCTATAACCCGGACAAGGGGGTGTTGCTATAACCCGGACAAGGGGGTGTTACTATAACCCGGTCATGGGATTGTTGCTTTAACCCGGACATGGGATTGTTGCTATAACCCGGACATAGGATTGTTGCTATAACCCGGACATAGGATTGTTGCTATAACCCGGACATGGGAGTGTGGCTATAGACCCGGACACAGGAGTGTTATTATAACCGCGGACCCACAGGATTGTTGCTATAACCAGGACACAGGATTGTTGCTATAACCCGGAACATAGGAATTGTTGCTATAACCCGGACACAGGAGTGTTTGCTATACCCCGGACACTGGAGTGTTACTACTAACCCGGACCATAGCCATTGTTGCTATAACCCGGACATAGGAGTGGTGCTATAACCCGGACACGGGAGTGTTGCAAAACCCCGGACAAGATTGTGCTATAACCGGAAAATAGGAGGGGTGCTATAACCCGGACACGGGAGTGTTGCTATAACCCGGACAAGCTTTTGTTGCTAAACCCGGCATGGGATGTTGCTAAAACCGGACAAAATGGGGTTTTTGCTATAACCCCGGACAGGGGAGTGTTGTTTAAAACCCCGGACATAGATTGTTGCTAAACCCGGACATGGGAGTGTTGCTAAACCCCGGGAAAAATAGGAGTTTTGCTAAACCCGGACACGGGAAGTGTTGCTAAAACCCCCGGACTAAAAATTTTTTGCTAAAACCCCCGGACAAAAGGAGTTTTTGCTATAACCCGGACAGGGATGTTCTATAACCCGGACATAGATTGTTGCTAAAAACCGGGGGGCCGGGAGTGTTGCTATAACCCGGACATAGCATTGTTGCTATAACCCGGACACGGGAGTGTTGCTATAACCCGGACATAGGAGTGTTGCTATAACCCGGACACGGGAGTGTTACTATAACCCAGTCATGGGAGTGTTGCTATAACCCGGACATAGGATTGTTGATATAACCCGGACATAGGAATGTTGCTATAACCCGGACATAGGATTGTTGCTATAACCCGGACATAGGATTGTTGCTATAACCAAGACACAGACATGTTGCTATAACCCGAACACAGGAGTGTTGCCAAGGAGCCGCGGACAGATCGTGGTTTGGGAACCTCCAATATTGTAACAGCCATACGAGGTTATGGAAATGACCCGTGCCAAAGTTCAAGCTCAGGTCACGGGAGACAAATCTTCACGGTCACGTGGCCCCAGGGGGCCGACACTGGTGGACTGAGCCGTACCACGAGCCCAGACAAGAGAAACCGGTTGATCCACTTACAGAGCGATCTACCCACAGAGCCACACACACACACAGCCACACACACACAGCCACACACACACACAGCCACACACACACAGCCACACACACACAGCCACACACACACACAGCCACACACACACAGCCACACACACACACAGCCACACACACACAGCCACACACACACACACAGCCACACACATCCCTGGCCTTGTTGATCCATTTACAAGGCTTCCCTCCCACACAGTCACACACATCCCTGGCCCTGTTGATTCATTCACAAGGCTTCCCTCCCACACAGCCACACACATCCCTGACCTTGTTGATCCATTCACAAGGCTTCCCTCCCACACAGCCACACACATCCCTGGCCTTGTTGATCCATTCACAAGGCTTCCCTCCCACACAGCCACACACATCCCTGACCTTGTTGATCCATTCACAAGGCTTCCCTCCCACACAGCCACACACATCCCTGACCTTGTTGATCCATTCACAAGGCTTCCCTCCCACACAGCCACACACATCCCTGGCCTTGTTGATCCATTCACAAGGCTTCCCTCCCACACAGCCACACACATCCCTGACCTTGTTGATCCATTCACAAGGCTTCCCTCCCACACAGTCACACACATCCCTGACCTTGTTGATCCATTCACAAGGCTTCCCTCCCACACAGCCACACACATCCCTGACCTTGTTGATCCATTCACAAGGCTTCCCTCCCACACAGCCACACACATCCCTGACCTTGTTGATCCATTCACAAGGCTTCCCTCCCACACAGCCACACACATCCCTGACCTTGTTGATCCATTCACAAGGCTTCCCTCCCACACATCCACACACATCCCTGACCTTGTTGATCCATTCACAAGGCTTCCCTCCCACACAGCCACACACATCCCTGACCTTGTTGATCCATTCACAAGGCTTCCCTCCCACACAGCCACACACATCCCTGACCTTGTTGATCCATTCACAAGGCTTCCCTCCCACACAGCCACACACATCCCTGACCTTGTTGATCCATTCACAAGGCTTCCCTCCCACACAGCCACACACATCCCTGAACTTGTTGATCCATTCACAAGGCTTCCCTCCCACACAGTCACACACATCCCTGGCCTTGTTGATCCATTCACAAAGCTTCCCTCCCACACAGTCACACACATCCCTGACCTTGTTGATCCATTCACAAGGCTTCCCTCCCACACAGCCACACACATCCCTGACCTTGTTGATCCATTCACAAGGCTTCCCTCCCACACAGCCACACACATCCCTGGCCTTGTTGATCCATTCACAAGGCTTCCCTCCCACACAGCCACACACATCCCTGACCTTGTTGATCCATTCACAAGGCTTCCCTCCCACACAGCCACACACATCCCTGACCTTGTTGATCCATTCACAAGGCTTCCCTCCCACACAGCCACACACATCCCTGGCCTTGTTGATCCATTCACAAGGCTTCCCTCCCACACAGTCACACACATCCCTGACCTTGTTGATCCATTCACAAGGCTTCCCTCCCACACAGCCACACACATCCCTGGCCTTGTTGATCCATTCACAAGGCTTCCCTCCCACACAGCCACACACATCCCTGGCCTTATTGATCCATTCACAAGGCTTCCCTCCCACACAGTCACACACATCCCTGGCCTTGTTGATCCATTCACAAGGCTTCCCTCCCACACAGTCACACACACACACATCCCTGACCTTGTTGATCCATTCACAAGGCTTCCCTCCCACACAGTCACACACATCCCTGACCTTGTTGATCCATTCACAAGGCTTCCCTCCCACACAGCCACACACATCCCTGACCTTGTTGATCCATTCACAAGGCTTCCCTCCCACACAGCCACACACATCCCTGACCTTGTTGATCCATTCACAAGGCTTCCCTCCCACACAGCCACACACATCCCTGGCCTTGTTGATCCATTCACAAGGCTTCCCTCCCACACAGCCACACACATCCCTGACCTTGTTGATCCATTCACAAGGCTTCCCTCCCACACAGCCACACACATCCCTGACCTTGTTGATCCATTCACAAGGCTTCCCTCCCACACAGCCACACACATCCCTGACCTTGTTGATCCATTCACAAGGCTTCCCTCCCACACAGCCACACACATCCCTGACCTTGTTGATCCATTCACAAGGCTTCCCTCCCACACAGCCACACACATCCCTGACCTTGTTGATCCATTCACAAGGCTTCCCTCCCACACAGCCACACACATCCTGACCTTGTTGATCCATTCACAAGGCTTCCCTCCCACACAGCCACACACATCCCTGACCTTGTTGATCCATTCACAAGGCTTCCCTCCCACACAGCCACACACATCCCTGACCTTGTTGATCCATTCACAAGGCTTCCCTCCCACACAGCCACACACATCCCTGACCTTGTTGATCCATTCACAAGGCTTCCCTCCCACACAGCCACACACATCCCTGACCTTGTTGATCCATTCACAAGGCTTCCCTCCCACACAGTCACACACATCCCTGGCCTTGTTGATCCATTCACAAAGCTTCCCTCCCACACAGTCACACACATCCCTGACCTTGTTGATCCATTCACAAGGCTTCCCTCCCACACAGCCACACACATCCCTGACCTTGTTGATCCATTCACAAGGCTTCCCTCCCACACAGCCACACACTCCCTGGCCTTGTTGATCCATTCACAAGGCTTCCCTCCCACACAGTCACACACATCCCTGACCTTGTTGATCCATTCACAAGGCTTCCCTCCCACACAGCCACACACATCCCTGACCTTGTTGATCCATTCACAAGGCTTCCCTCCCACACAGCCACACACATCCCTGACCTTGTTGATCCATTCACAAGGCTTCCCTCCCACACAGCCACACACATCCCTGACCTTGTTGATCCATTCACAAGGCTTCCCTCCCACACAGCCACACACATCCCTGGCCTTGTTGATCCATTCACAAGGCTTCCCTCCCACACAGCCACACACATCCCTGGCCTTATTGATCCATTCACAAGGCTTCCCTCCCACACAGTCACACACATCCCTGGCCTTGTTGATCCATTCACAAGGCTTCCCTCCCACACAGTCACACACACACACATCCCTGACCTTGTTGATCCATTCACAAGGCTTCCCTCCCACACAGTCACACACATCCCTGGCCTTGTTGATCCATTCACAAGGCTTCCCTCCCACACAGTCACACACATCCCTGGTCTCGTTGATCCACTCACAAGGCTTCCCTCCCACACAGTCACACACACACACATCCCTGGTCTTGTTGATCCATTCACAAGGCTTACCTCCCACACAGTCACACACATCCCTGGCCTTATTGATCCATTCACAAGGCTTTCCTCCCACACAGCCACACACATCCCTGGTCTTGTTGATCCACTCACAAGGCTTCCCTCCCACTCAGTCACACACATCCCTTTCCTTGTTGATCCATTCACAAGGCTTCCCTCCCACACAGCCACACACATCCCTGACCTTGTTGATCCACTCACAAGGCTTACCTCCCACACATTCACACACATCCCTGGCCTTGTTGATCCATTCACAAGGCTTCCCTCCCTCACAGCCACCATATCCCTGGTCTTGTTGATCCATTCACAAGGCTTCCCTCCCACAAAGTCACACACATCCCTGGCCTTGTTGATCCATTCACAAGACTTCCCTCCCACACAGCCACCATATCCCTGGCCTTGTTGATCCATTCACAAGGCTTCCCTCCCACACAGTCACACACATCCCTGGCCTTGTTGATCCATTCACAAGGCTTCCCTCCCACACAGTCACACACATCCCTGGCCTTGTTGATCCATTCACAGGGCTTCTCTCCCACACAGCCACACACATCCCTGGCCTTGTTGATCCATTCACAGGGCTTCCCTCCCACACAGCAAGATCCCTAGAGTTTACCATTGGGAGAACAGATCTTTTAGCCTACCACAGGGATCACCATTATCTCCGGTACTGTTCAACGCCTACACAGTGAGAATCACCAGTGAGCAGATCACTGGACCTGGCAGGACATTGTCGTATGCCGATGATGTTTTAGTCTATCGTCAGGGTAAGGATAGAGAGCAGGTTGCTGTGGAACTACAAACCGAACTTAATCGCATAAGTACTTGGTGTGATGAAGCTGGGGCAATGGTCAACCCAATAAAGGCAACAGTGACTTGGTTCTCGTTGAATAATCATATTGTCAACACTCCAACACCAACTGTAATGCTGTGTTCAGAGACGGTGGAAAGAACGCAGGCAATGAATTACCTAGGGATAACAAAGGCCAAGCGGGGTTTGGCTGCGATGCGGGTGATGGCGGCAGCAAACTGTGAGCAGCGCCATCTATGTCTTCTGTACGAGGGGCTGGTCATGTCTGTTTTGGAGTATGCAATGGCATTCCTGACTCTCAGCCATAAGCAGATAGAAAGGATGGAAAGGATACAGAATGAAGCTATGCGCATTATTCTTGGATGTACAAGAGATACAGCATGCAGGGCGATGCGCTACCTTCTTGATTTTCCAACCATTGAAGAGAGAATACAAGTTTGCAGGGCACGCGCCTACCTCAGAGTTAACGCAAACACACAACATCCACTGCATAGTGAAATTAGGAAGGTGAAGGGCAGCAGGTTAAAAAGAGGACGGTCGTGGATCGGTCAAGCCGAAGACATTCTTCAACAGGTGTGTTCACTTGAGGACTTAGAACCTGGCGAGGAGTGGGTGCAAGTGCCAACAGACTTCTGCGTATCCTTTTCAGTTTGCATCCAACTAGATAGAAAATGCAGACAAGAAAATCCGGCTGCTGTGGAGGCTGAAGTACAAGCGTTGATTTTCGAGAATTCGCTAGACGGTGACGCGGTCATCTACACAGATGGGTCGGTCGTCCGACATGTGAGAAGCTCATGGGCCTTTACAGCTCGGGCCGGAGGGAGAATTGTGAAGGAGGACTCTGGTGCTTTCACTGAAACCACAAGTAGCCTGACCATGGAAGTCATGGCAGTAAGTAAAGCAATAGCATGGCTCAAGACACAGACATTCACTAGGGCTTGTTTCCTTAGCGACTCAATGAACATGATCAAGAGGATAGAGGAGGGGTCGATCAGAAGAGAATGGTTGCTGCCTCTGGAGCAGTCTCGGCTGGCAAAGATTAGTTTCATCTTCGTGCCAGGGCATGCGGGAGTACAAGGAAATGAGCGGGCTGACAAGCTCGCAGGTGAGGCTACTGTGGAGGGCGGACGCGCCATGGACCAGGTCGACATTCTGAATGCTCTACGAGAAGTAAGACTTTTGCGAGAACCAAGTGATGACTGTGAATCTACAACAATGGCCAGACTGCTAGAGCAGCAAATTAAAAGAGGGGTGGCCAAACAAGAACACTACGCAGGAAGCCAAAGAATATTGATAAACCAACACAGAACTAGCGTCGTTAGCCGCTACACGCTGCGGGATTTGCTGAGGAGGGGATCCGAGCACTTATGGACTGAATGGTTCGATGTGCAATGAGGATGATCTGTCGACTAACTAACTAACTAACTAGAACATAACTTTTAGAGTCTAGAGTTTAACATGAGGAGAACAAGAATATACTAGAGTTTAACATGAGGAGGTCAGAGAACGCTTAGTTTCTAGAGTTTAACATGGGAGACCGGATAACTTTTAGAGCCTAGAGTTTAACATGAGGGGAATAAAGAATATACTAGAGTTTAACATAGGGAGACTAGAGAACTTTTACAGTTTCGAGTTTGATATGGGGAGAACATAGAACTTTTAGTCTAGAGTTTGACATGGGGAGAACATAGAACTTTTAGAGTCTAGAGTTTGACATGGGGAGAACATAGGACTTCTATCTTTAGATTTTAACATGGGGAGAATAACTCTGCAACAGAAAAAGAATGTAGAGAGAACAAGAAATGAAACGCCAGGACATGAGGTCTGTGAAGCGAGATATATTGCAAACAACACCTGACAAACAAGGTCAGGCAATGAACCGAAACAAGTGACATGAATGTACCAATATTGGCAGTTCCGGTTCCCGGCATGGAGAAGGATGTCTCATTGAACACGAGCCGTCCTCGAGTGGTTGGTGGGAGAGATCACGTCCGTGTTTGGTTGCGTACATCTGAGATGCCTGGAAAGTGAGTCATACACTAAGATGATTGAACAGTTATTTAACTGAGATGATTGAACAGTTAGTCATAAACTGAGATGATTGAACAGTTATATATAAACTGAGATGATTGAACAGTTATACATAAACTGAGATGATTGAACAGTTAGACATAAACTGAAATGACCGAACAGTTAGATATAAACTAATGATTGAACAGTTAGTTAACTGAGATGATTGAACAGTTAGTCATAAACTGAGATGATTGAACAGTTATATATAAACTGAGATGATTGAACAGTTATACATAAACTGAGATGATTGAACAGTTAGACATAAACTGAAATGACTGAACAGTTAGATATAAACTAATGATTGAACAGTTAGTTAACTGAGATGATTGAACAGTTAGTCATAAACTGAGATGATTGAACAGTTATATATAAACTGAGATGATTGAACAGTTATACATAAACTGAGATGATTGAAGTTAGACATAAACTGAAATGACTGAACAGTTAGATATAAACTAATGATTGAACAGTTGGTTAACTGATATGATTGAACAGTTATATATAAACTGAGATGATTGAACAGTTATACATAAACTGAGATGATTGAACAGTTAGACATAAACTGAAATGACTGAACAGTTATATAAACTAATGATTGAACAGTGAGACATGTCATCGAGCTCTTATAATGACACTCTGGGTGCAGTCACCTGTGAAGCAACCAAGACTGCATGAGCTGTGAAGAACAGGCTGGACAGAAAACCCACTGCAGGAGATCCTCCCCCAGGAACGTCAAGCGTTCTTCGTCGACATTGTCAAAGAACATTTCGAGCCAAAATAGGAATTACCAAAGATCTTAGAACTCACGGCTCCATACCTTTAACCCCACTGGATGAAATGAATGGTCATTATCATTCTTGATGGACAAACAACAACAACAACATATTGACACTATTATAACACTGAATCCACTAAACCAGCTGTGGTGAGGAAGTAGCTGCACGATATCTTGTGTGGGCTTGATGAAGACGTCCAGTGTGGGTGAAGTAATAGTTGTGCTCTACAGTGTGTCCGCATGGGGGACGTGGGCTGTCGGACTCTCTATTGGTCATGACAGGGCCAATAAGGACCGGACCTGTTCGACTACGGAAATGTCCTTCCCAGTCGAAATAGTGCGAGAGATGGAGAGAGAAGTAGAGACAGAGAGAGATGAAGAGAGAGAGCGAGGAAGGGAGAGAGAGGGAGGCAGGGAGGAGGAGAGAGGGTAGAGTGAGCAAGAAGAGTAAAAGCAGTGAACCTGGATGAGAACACTGCCAGACATGATCACTATGTTTGTGTATGTATCAGTTATCAATTATCAGTTATCAGTTATCAGTTGGGGTATCTTCATTGCAATCCGGACAGGTCCATAGGTGCTCAGATTCCCCCCCCCCCCCCCCCCCACCAGCATATGCATCAGCGTCCGGTGGCTAATAGTGCTAGTTCTGTGTTGGTTGACGAGGCCCCTCGTTTTCCCGATGTACCTCTCGTGTCTGGCCGTGCCAATTTTTACTCCCAAGTCTTTCATCCTGGACAGCGATGTGGAATCATTGACGTCAAAGTCCTCTGTTTTCGCCATATCTTTAAGGACGTTAATAACATCGGCACGATCCATGGGCTGGCCATCTACAGGGGGTGCAGAGCCAGCCAGTTTATCAGCTCGTTCATTTCCCTCGACTTCCGCATGTCCCGAGACGAAGATGAAGGTGACTTTACGGACAACAGACTTCCGCAGCGACTCAGTCCACTGTCTACGTACAGATCCAGCTTCGACCTTCCGAATCATGCTCATTGAATCACTTAGTACACACACGTTGGTATAATGCTGTGTTTCTAGCCATATGAAAGCCTGTGTTACTGCCACAATACTTGTGTATGTGTATACTGGTGTATGTACAGATCCCTGTGGGAAGAGACCGACCGAGTCATTTTGGATACAACCCGGGTCAATGAAGTTTTTCTGATGACTGCCGTTTCCATCGACGATGAACTGTATTTTTCATGGAGGACTTTTGTGTTGGCATTCTGGCGGCGGAATTATACACAGTGTACCTGTGCGGGCTTTTAGCTTGCCGATACTCCTGGCTGTTCCATTGTTCACATTTGGCATTGAGGAGCATTTTGTGTGATATTCACTGGCACAGGAACAGAGCAATATGGGGACAACCCGTTGCCGTGAAGTTGGAACCGCGACTAACTAACTAACTAAGATTGCATATGTGTAGATCCTAAACACTACACATTATTCGTCTATGACTATCTCTCAGACAGGGTGCCAGGTTACTGTCTCCTGCTGATTACAAACCAGGAGTGAACCGGTGAGGACAATCTCCCATTCGCGAAGAACACACGCCCGACTCCCACGCCGAGGCCTGTCTTCCTGTTATACAAGTCATGTTAGAAGTCACGTGATGTTGTCCTAGCTATATGCTGATGTCAAGTCACGTTAGAAGTCACGTCATGTTGTCCTAGCTATATGCTGATGTCAAGTCACGTTAGAAGTCACGTCATGTTGTCCTAGCTATATGCTGATGTCAAGTCACGTTAGAAGTCACGTAATGTTGTCCTAGCTATATGCTGATGTCAAGTCATGTTAGAAGTCACGTCATGTTGTCCTAGCTATATGCTGATGTCAAGTCATGTTAGAAGTCACGTGATGTTGTCCTAGCTATATGCTGATGTCAAGTCATGTTAGAAGTCACGTCATGTTGTCCTAGCTATATGCTGATGTCAAGTCATGTTAGAAGTCACGTCATGTTGTCCTAGCTATATGCTGATGTCAAGTCATGTTAGAAGTCACGTCATGTTGTCCTAGCTATATGCTGATGTCAAGTCATGTTAGAAGTCACGTCATGTTGTCCTAGCTATATGCTGATGTCAAGTCACGTTAGAAGTCACGTCCATGTTGTCCTAGCTATATGCTGATGTCAAGTCATGTTAGAAGTCACGTCATGTTGTCCTAGCTATATGCTGATGTCAAGTCATGTTAGAAGTCACGTCATGTTGTCCTAGCTATATGCTGATGTCAAGTCATGTTAGAAGTCACGTCATGTTGTCCTAGCTATATGCTGATGTCAAGTCACGTTAGAAGTCACGTCATGTTGTCCTAGCTATATGCTGATGTCAAGTCACGTTAGAAGTCACGTGATGTTGTCCTAGCTATATGCTGATGTCAAGTCATGTTAGAAGTCACGTCATGTTGTCCTAGCTATATGCTGATGTCAAGTCATGTTAGAAGTCACGTCATGTTGTCCTAGCTATATGCTGATGTCAAGTCATGTTAGAAGTCACGTCATGTTGTCCTAGCTATATGCTGATGTCAAGTCATGTTAGAAGTCACGTCATGTTGTCCTAGCTATATGCTGATGTCAAGTCATGTTAGAAGTCACGTGATGTTGTCCTAGCTATATGCTGATGTCAAGTCATGTTAGAAGTCACGTCATGTTGTCCTAGCTATATGCTGATGTCAAGTCATGTTAGAAGTCACGTCATGTTGTCCTAGCTATATGCTGATGTCAAGTCATGTTAGAAGTCACGTGATGTTGTCCTAGCTATATGCTGATGTCAAGTCACGTTAGAAGTCACGTAATGTTGTCCTAGCTATATGCTGATGTCAAGTCACGTTAGAAGTCACGTTAGAAGTCACGTCATGTTGTCCTAGCTATATGCTGATGTCAAGTCATGTTATTGTTTTACATCATTTCACACGACCACCATTTCACAACAGTATCTAATATATATGAAGGTCATTGATCTTTTAAACCAGTTCACTATCATCATACTACCAAACCATTAAATCATAGTTTCAGCTGATGATAACCGAGGACTGTTTTTTGTGTGTGTGAATATCTGGACAGCACATTAACACAGTGGTAGTTTGTTGAACCCATAGTTAGTTTAGTTTAGTTTAGTCGATGGATCAACATCACGGTACACGGGTGTAACCCATAAGTGCTCCGTTCTTCTCCTAACTCAAACCTGAGTTTGGAGAAACTCAGCTCAGTGCACGAACTCCGTAGCACCGGCGAGGATCCTGAAATACTTTGGGTAGATTTTTACCTCGAAATTTTGCTCGGGCAGCGCCGTTAGGCTACTCTTTTCGATTTCCAACTGCCAAGGGATTATTTACGTGCACAACAATACACACGGGCGTCCGATCTCACGACCCAGAGAACAGGGAAATTTTATTACTAGAAGTCCACGTGAAAAAATCCCGGTCCTCACCGGGGCTCCAACCGGGAACCTCCAGCACTCGAGGCGGACACCATACCTCGAGACCACGCAGCACTGTTTCATCTCTGTACAGCTTGAGGACATCACTGTTTCACCTCTGTATAGCTTGAGGACAGCACTGTTTCACCTCTGTTTAGAAGCTCTTTGCCGCCCCGTTTCAATTTTCCCACTAATACTAATCTTATGGAGGTCAGTGTGGTAGAATGGATAAGAACATTCGCTCTTAAACTTGCGGTGTGCTGATGGCGTGGTAGCGGGTTCATCCCCAACACCGCTCAGTTGGACTAGAATGTTGACTTCTCGTCCTTGACTAGGTGACGAAAATTGCAAGTACCTTAGAAGTCGGAGTGGGTTTGTCTGATGGCGAGGGCATATTATTATCTGGTAATCATCATAATCATCACCCAGTGCCTTGCCAGCTGGCGTGGGCGATCATGCCTCTCCACAAATTGCCATCTCCGACGTCATGGATCAGTTCCCGTGTCGACTCCCTTCCGTGCCATGACACAAGACTGTCAAGAATTTTCTCACGCTGTCTTCCTCTATCTCTCTTTCGACAAATATTTCTGGTTGTCATAACACGTTCCAGTTTTTGTCTTATCATAATGTGGCCAGAAAATGATGACTGCTTCTTTCTGATTGTGACAAAGTCCGTGGTAAATCCCCCTCATTTTGCACATATTTGGGAATAGTCAACATCAGTTAGCTTGAAAATGTCCATCCATCCATCATGTGCCATGCCAATAAGCGTGGGCGGTCATGTTCTGCCATCTCACTCGATCACCATAGTCGTAGATCAGCTCCGTGTTCCTGTCTCTACCATGCCACAAGGCCAAGTCATCCAGGTATTTGCTTCTAGGTCTTCCCCTTGGTCTCTTCCCTTCGATCTTGCCAGTCGTCACCAAGTTCTCCAATTCATTTCTTCTCATAACATGCCCAAAAATTTAGACTGTCTACGTCTAATGACTCTAATCAGTTTACGATCTTCATTTGTTTCTTGAAGGACTTGTTCATTGGTTTTTCTGTCTGTCCATGGTATTCTTTGCATTTTCCTCAGAAACCACATTTCTCCAACTTAGTTGGTTCCAGGACAAGAGCCACACTTCCCCTTAGTTGGTTCCAGGGACAAGAGCCACACTTCCCCTTAGTTGTCTCCAGGGACAAGAGCCACACTTCCCCTTAGTTGGTTCCAGGGACAAGAGCCACACTTCCCCTTAGTTGGTTCCAGGGACAAGAGCCACACTTCCCCTTAGTTGTCTCCAGGGACAAGAGCCACACTTCCCCTTAGTTGGTCCCAGGGACAAGAGCCACACTTCCCCTTAGTTGTCTCCAGGGACAAGAGCCACACTTCCCCTTAATTGGTTCCGGGGACAAGAGCCACACTTCCCCTTAGTTGGTTCCAGGGACAAGAGCCACACTTCCCCTTAGTTGGTCCCAGGGACAAGAGCCACACTTCCCCTTAGTTGGTTCCAGGGAGAAGATCCACACTTACCCTTAGTTGGTTCCAGGGACAAGAGCCACACTTCCCCTTAGTTGGTTCCAGGGACAAGAGCCACACTTCCCCTTAGTTGTCTCCAGGGACAAGAGCCACACTTCCCTTAGTTGGTTCCAGGGACAAGAGCCACACTTCCCCTTAGTTGGTTCCAGGGACAAGAGCCACACTTCCCCTTAGTTGTCTCCAGCGACAAGAGCCACACTTCCCCTTATTTGGTCCCAGGGACAAGAGCAACACTTCCCTTTAGTTGTCTCCAGGGACAAGAGCCACACTTCCCCTTCGTTGTCTCCAGGGACAAGAGCCACACTTCCCCTTAGTTGTCTCCAGGGACAAGAGCCACACTTCCCCTTAGTTGGTCCCAGGGACAAGAGCCACACTTCCCCTTAGTTTTCTCCAGGGACAAGAGCCACACTTCCCCTTAGTTGGTTCCAGGGACAAGAGCCACACTTCCCCTTAGTTAGTTCCAGGGACAAGAGCCACACTTCCCCTTAGTTGGTCCCAGGGACAAGAGCCACACTTCCCCTTAGTTGGTCCCAGGGACAAGAGCCACACTTCCCCTTAGTTGGTTCCAGGGAGAAGATCCACACTTCCCCTTACTTGGTTCCAGGGACAAGAGCCACACTTCCCCTTAGTTGGTTCCAGGGACAAGAGCCACACTTCCCCTTAGTTAGTTCCAGGGACAAGAGCCACACTTCCCCTTAGTTGGTTCCAGGGACAAGAGCTACACTTCCCCTTAGTTGGTTCCAGGGACAAGAGCCACACTTCCCCTTAGTTGGTTCCAGGGACAAGAGCCACACTTCCCCTTAGTTGTCTCCAGGGACAAGAGCCACACTTCCCCTTAGTTGGTCCCAGGGACAAGAGCCACACTTCCCTTTAGTTGTCTCCAGGGACAAGAGCCACACTTTCCTTTAGTTGTCTCCAGGGACAAGAGCCACACTTCCCCTTAGTTGTCTCCAGGGACAAGAGCCACACTTCCCCTTAGTTGTCTCCAGGGACAAGAGCCACACTTCCCCTTAGTTGGTCCCAGGGACAAGAGCCACACTTCCCTTAGTTGTCTCCAGGGACAAGAGCCACACTTCCCCTTAGTTGGTTCCAGGGACAAGAGCCACACTTCCCCTTAGTTGGTTCCAGGGACAAGAGCCACACTTCCCCTTAGTTGGTCCCAGGGACAAGAGCCACACTTCCCCTTAGTTGGTCCCAGGGACAAGAGCCACACTTCCCCTTAGTTGGTTCCAGGGAGAAGATCCACACTTCCCCTTAGTTGGTTCCAGGGACAAGAGCCACACTTCCCCTTAGTTGGTTCCAGGGACAAGAGCCACACTTCCCCTTAGTTGTCTCCAGGGACAAGAGCCACACTTCCCCTTAGTTGGTTCCAGGGACAAGAGCCACACTTCCCCTTAGTTGGTTCCAGGGACAAGAGCCACACTTCCCATTAGTTGTCTCCAGTGTCAAGAGCCACACTTCCCTTATTTGGTCCCAGGGACAAGAGCAATACTTCCCTTTAGTTGTCTCCAGGGACAAGAGCCACACTTCCCCTTAGTTGTCTCCAGGGACAAGAGCCACACTTCCCCTTAGTTGTCTCCAGGGACAAGAGCCACACTTCCCCTTAGTTGGTCCCAGGGACAAGAGCCACACTTCCCCTTAGTTGGTCCCAGGGACAAGAGCCACACTTCCCCTTAGTTGGTCCCAGGGACAAGAGCCACACTTCCCCTTAGTTGGTTCCAGGGAGAAGATCCACACTTCCCCTTACTTGGTTCCAGGGACAAGAGCCACACTTCCCCTTAGTTGGTTCCAGGGACAAGAGCCACACTTCCCTTAGTTGGTTCCAGGGACAAGAGCCACACTTCCCCTTAGTTGTCTCCAGGGACAAGAGCCACACTTCCCCTTAGTTGGTTCCAGGGACAAGAGCCACACTTCCCCTTAGTTGGTTCCAGGGACAAGAGCCACACTTCCCCTTAGTTGTCTCCAGGGACAAGAGCCACACTTCCCCTTAGTGGTCCCAGGGACAAGAGCCACACTTCCCTTAGTTGTCTCCAGGGACAAGAGCCACACTTCCCCTTAGTTGTCTCCAGGGACAAGAGCCACACTTCCCCTTAGTTGTCTCCAGGGACAAGAGCCACACTTCCCCTTAGTTGGTCCAGGGACAAGAGCCACACTTCCCCTTAGTTGTCTCCAGGGACAAGAGCCACACTTCCCTTTAGTTGTCTCCAGGGACAAGAGCCACACTTCCCCTTAGTTGGTTCCAGGGACAAGAGCCACACTTCCCTTTAGTTGGTTCCAGGGACAAGAGCCACACTTCCCCTTAGTTGTCTCCAGGGACAAGAGCCACACTTCCCCTTAGTTGGTTCCAGGGACAAGAGCCACACTTCCCCTTAGTTGGTTCCAGGGACAAGAGCCACACTTCCCCTTAGTTGGTCCCAGGGACAAGAGCCACACTTCCCCTTAGTTGTCTCCAGGGACAAGAGCCACACTTCCCCTTAGTTGGTTCCAGGGACAAGAGCCACACTTCCCCTTAGTTGGTTCCAGGGACAAGAGCCACACTTCCCCTTAGTTGTCTCCAGGGACAAGAGCCACACTTCCCCTTAGTTGTCTCCAGGGACAAGAGCCACACTTCCCTTTAGTTGTCTCCAGGGACAAGAGCCACACTTCCCCTTAGTTGTCTCCAGGGACAAGACCCACACTTCCCCTTCGTTGGCTGTTGTTCTTGTTCCCATATCTTCAGACTTGTGCATGGTTGGCTGTATTCTGGGGCTACAGTGTTCTACATGACGCAATTAGCCAACCCTAAGCCCAACCCGTCTCAGTGCCTCGTCCGACATGCATGAAGCGTTACAGTGTTACCATTCTGTGCTGCCCAAGAGCCACGGTCAGACACTGGCGAATGTCTTGGTTAATGATTGTCAATGATGCACGGCTCACGGCCGCCTGTTGCCACAGTCAATATCCATCCTCAGACATATTTCGCCGTTTTGTCTGACTTGACCTAATCTTTTAATGCTGTTTACCGCTTGCATTGATGTGGTCTGCCTTCTCGTGACTCCTGGTGAATAGAAGCGGTTGTGATATCAAGCTGAAGTGATGTTGCGGTATTGAACGCACTTATACAGCTGTCACCACAGGCAAATAATCAGCTTATACAGTTTTACAAAATTGCGGAGGCTACTAAACCCGCCAATTGTATACATTTATGGCGCCACCTTGCGATAGCAGTTGCTCAGTGATGAACATTTTTAAAATCTCTTAGAGAGAGAGAGAGAGAGAGAGAGAGAGAGAGAGAGAGAGAGAGAGAGAGAGAGAGAGAGAGAGAGAGAGAGAGAGAGAGAGAGAGAGAGAGAGAGAGAGAGAGAGAGTGAAGGGGAGGAGGGGCCGCCAGAGGGTCTCAAATCTCAAAACGAGGAAAACCTGAGGGAAATATGTGTACGGTTTGTCTGGACACGGCGAGAAGTGAACGAAGCATGAGTGTACGGAATGTTTCAACAACAATGTAGCAAATCAAGCGGACTAGATGTTTGGAATGTTTCAACCCCAAGGTATCAACTCAAGCGGACTAGATGTTTGGAATGTTTCAACCCCAAGGTATCAACTCAAGCGGACTAGATGTTTGGAATGTTTCAACCCCAAGGTATCAACTCAAGCGGACTAGATGTTTGGAATGTTTCAACCCCAAGGTAGCAACTCAAGCGGACTAGATGTTTGGAATGTTTCAACCCCAAGGTATCAACTCAAGCGGACTAGATGTTTGGAATGTTTCAACCCCAAGGTATCAACTCAAGCGGACTAGATGTTTGGAATGTTTCAACCCCAAGGTATCACTCAAGCGGACTAGATGTTTGGAATGTTTCAACCCAAGGTATCAACTCAAGCGGACTAGATGTTTGGAATGTTTCAACCCCAAGGTAGCAACTCAAGCGGACTAGATGACTCTGTTAGTGATGCAATTTATATGCATAGTTTGAGTTAACAATTTTAGTGTTTTCAGTTCTAGGTATAGTTTATGTAAACGATATTAAGGTTCATATATTTCAACCAGGGTTTATATATTTCAGCCATGATAAATATATTTTAGCCACACTTCCAAGAACCAAGAAGCAGCAATTAATATGGGAAATAAAGAGGGTAGTTACGAACAGATAAACCTAGGAGTACGACAGGGGTGTGTCGTGTCACCAGATCTCTTCTCCCTAAAAAGCGAAGTAATAATCAGAGGATATAATGTAAACAATATACGCTATGCAGATGACACAGTATTGGTGGCGGATAATGCAACAGACCTACAACAATTATTGGACATTGTGGTATCAGAGAGTGCACAGAAAGGACTCTCCTTGAATATCAAGAAAACAGTAACAATGGTGATATCAAAGAAAACGGGGACACCAAAATGGGACATAGAAATAGAAGGGGAGACATTCTCAACCAAGTGGATAATTTTAAATACCTAGGGGCACTTATAACATCAGATGGAAGATGTACAACAGAGATTAAGAGCAGAATAGGGCAGGCAAAAGCCGCATTTCAGAAAATGAAGAGTATCTTATGCAATAACTCACTACCAATGATTGTAAGAAAGAGAGTGCTAAAATGCTATATGGAACCATATAGCAGCGAATCTTGGAATGTAAATGAACAAATTTGGAAGAACTTAGAAGCAACAGAGATGTGGTGTTTAAGACGAATGTTGCGAATTCCTTGGACTGCCAGAGTAACTAACAACGATTGCCTGAAAGAGGCTAATGAAACTAGAACATCTCCCTCGATGTGTCTCCACCTTGCCGTGGTGGGGGAGCTTGCGTGTCCCACTGACCCCATGTGCTTGTCGATGGATGAAAACTACATATCGGACAGCTTATGGGATAGGGGCCAGACTAAGCGAGACACAACCTGCTGCTCTGCAGGTAGACTGAGGATAGCAGTCAAAAGTTTAAATCAGGAGCACGAAGGCAGAAGTTCTTGGTCCGAACACATACTATAAGGCTCTCTGTCGAGGGTTGAGGCTGAACGCCTCTAAGCCATAAACCCTCGGATATGAGAGCCTGGTCGATACCCACCTACCGAAAAATGGAGGTGAGATTCTGAGCACGCTACATGCCCAGTCCAGATACTTGTCCGAAGGCTCTCAGCTGGGGGATATGAGGGATCCCAGGATGAGAGGGCCTGGCCGTTTCTTGCTCACTTCTGCACGGAGGTAAGGTGCTGAGCCGGCAGCACATGTAGCCTGCCTCGTGAGTGAGTACAAAACAAGTAGAAGAAGAGCCCCAGTCAAAATGGTTACGAAAACTGTCTGTATCTACCTCGTAGAAAGTCTAGACAAAGGTGGAAAAAGGTCTCAATAACACGAAATGGAACGCACGGCTAGCGAATCCATTGCGTGGCCCGAAGTCCAAAGTGAAAGGTTACCTAGTGGATATCGCTCGCAGACTGACCGTTCCTGGTGTGTGCCCAACACATGGAAGTGAGGAACTAAAGCAGCCATGAGCAGGACGAGGCAACTCCTTGGGTGAGCCCAGTCTCAGAGCAATATGTGCCGGCTCTGCAATTATGGAAGCCTCCTTGGATAGCGGGTGAATGCCCATGGTCTGCCCCTGCCTTCCCTTGGGGTTTACCGTGTTGTCGTTGACCGTTCTACTTTGACCAGCTGAGATGTGAGCGATACCACAGCACAAACAGTCTAACGTCTCTCGAAACTCCGGGAAGGCTAACCCGTAAAAATGCCTTCTGAAGTCGGATGTGCTGGCCTACGGGTGCAAATAAATCAGGCACAACGCAAAAAACGTCCGAGTGAAATTTCTTTCGTGCCTGGAACAGCTCTGACTACCTAGTTTCCGAATGCCGCTCTTGTTCGGAGCAGCTCTGACTAGGTAGTTTTCCGAATGTCCGCGTGCCTGGAACAGCTCTGATAGGCACAAAGACAAGGACATGTCCGAACCGAAAACTCGCTGAGTGGATACCGTCTGCAGACTGGTCTGGTTTGTACGGGAACGGCCCGTGGTGAAGGAAACGTCCAATATATTGAAGTGAGGATTTAAAGCAGCCATGAGCAGGACGTGACGATTCCCTCGGTGAGCCCAGCACCAGGGCGCTATGTGTCGGCCCTGCAACTATGGAAGCCACCCTGGATGGCGGAAAATGCTATGGACTGTCCCTGCCTTCCCTTGAGGGATGACCGAAGTCTTCTACTGTTCCAACTTGACCAGCTGCATGTGGACGGTACCACAAAAGTGAGAGTCTCCCAGGAATGCTAACCTGGTCAAAACAGCATGCTAAAAGTCGGATGTGTTGGCCTGAGGGTTTCGACCCAAGGGTGCCTAACTAGACACACCGCAATCACATCTGAAAAAATTCTCCAGATGAACGCAAAGAAGAAGAAGAAGAAGAAGAAGAAGAAGAAGAAGAAGAAGAAGAAGAAGAAGAAGAAGAAGAAGAAGAAGAAGAAGAAGAAGAAGAAGAAGAAGAAGAAGAAGAAACTAGAACACTATATGCAACAATAAGAAAGAGACAAACAGCTTTCTTTGGTCATGGATGAGAAGAGAGGCATTGGAGAACATCGTGACAACTGGAAAGATCGAGGGAAGAGAGGCAGAGGCTAGACCAAGAGAAATGATGCTGGACGGATTGAGACGGTGGCATGGAGGAATATCATCAGCAGAGTTGATCCAGAAGACCAAAGACCGAGATCTATGGAGAGCCATGAACGCCTACTCCAGCCGGCACGGCACTTGATGATGATGATATATATATATATATAATATATATATATCTATATATATATATATATATATATATATATATCATCATCATCAAGTGCCGTGCCGGCTGGAGTAGGCGTTCATGGCTCTCCATAGATCTCGGTCTTTGGTCTTCTGGATCAACTCTGCTGATGATATTCCTCCATGCCACCGTCTCAATCCGTCCAGCATCATTTCTCTTGGTCTACCTCTGCCTCTCTTCTCCTCGATCTTTCCAGTTGTCACGATGTTTTCCAATGCCTCTCTTCTCATCCCATGACCAAAGAAAGCTGTTTGTCTCTTTCTTATTGTTGCATATAGTGTTCTAGTTTCTTCTTCTTCTTCTTCTTCTTCTTCTTCTTCTTCTTCTTCTTCTTCTTCTTCTTCTTCTTCTTCTTCTTCTTCTTCTTCTTCTTCTTCTTCTTCTTCTTCTTTGCGTTCATCTGGAGAATTTTTTCAGATGTGATTGCGGTGTGTCTAGTTAGGCACCCTTGGGTCGAAACCCTCAGGCCAACACATCCGACTTTTAGCATGCTGTTTTGACCAGGTTAGCATTCCTGGGAGACTCTCACTTTTGTGGTACCGTCCACATGCCAGCTGGTCAAGTTGGAACAGTAGAAGACTTCGGTCATCCCTCAAGGGAAGGCAGGGACAGTCCATAGCATTTTCCGCCATCCAGGGTGGCTTCCATAGTTGCAGGGCCGACACATAGCGCCCTGGTGCTGGGCTCACCGAGGGAATCGTCACGTCCTGCTCATGGCTGCTTTAAATCCTCACTTCAATATATTGGACGTTTCCTTCACCACGGGCCGTTCCCGTACAAACCAGACCAGTCTGCAGACGGTATCCACTCAGCGAGTTTTCGGTTCGGACATGTCCTTGTCTTTGTGCCTATCAGAGCTGTTCCAGGCACGGCGGACATTCGGAAAACTACCCAGTCAGAGCTGCTCCGAACAAGAGCGGCATTCGGAAACTAGGTAGTCAGAGCTGTTCCAGGCACGAAAGAAATTTCACTCGGACGTTTTTTGCGTTGTGCCTGATTTATTTGCACCCGTAGGCCAGCACATCCGACTTCAGAAGGCATTTTTACGGGTTAGCCTTCCCGGAGTTTCGAGAGACGTTAGACTGTTTGTGCTGTGGTATCGCTCACATCTCAGCTGGTCAAAGTAGAACGGTCAACGACAACACGGTAAACCCCAAGGGAAGGCAGGGGCAGACCATGGGCATTCACCCGCTATCCAAGGAGGCTTCCATAATTGCAGAGCCGGCACATATTGCTCTGAGACTGGGCTCACCCAAGGAGTTGCCTCGTCCTGCTCATGGCTGCTTTAGTTCCTCACTTCCATGTGTTGGGCACACACCAGGAACGGTCAGTCTGCGAGCGATATCCACTAGGTAACCTTTCACTTTGGACTTCGGGCCACGCAATGGATTCGCTAGCCGTGCGTTCCATTTCGTGTTATTGAGACCTTTTTCCACCTTTGTCTAGACTTTCTACGAGGTAGATACAGACAGTTTTCGTAACCATTTTGACTGGGGCTCTTCTTCTACTTTTTTTGTACTCACTCACGAGGCAGGCTACATGTGCTGCCGGCTCAGCACCTTACCTCCGTGCAGAAGTGAGCAAGAAACGGCCAGGCCCTCTCATCCTGGATCCCTCATATCCCCCAGCTGAGAGCCTTCGGACAAGTATCTGGACTGGGCATGTAGCGTGCTCAGAATCTCACCTCCATTTTTCGGTAGGTGGGTATCGACCAGGCTCTCATATCCGAGGGTTTATGGCTTAGAGGCGTTCAGCCTCAACCCTCGACAGAGAGCCTTATAGTATGTGTTCGGACCAAGAACTTCTGCCTTCGTGCTCCTGATTTAAACTTTGACTGCTATCCTCAGTCTACCTGCAGAGCAGCAGGTTGCGTCTCGCTTAGTCTGGCCCCTATCCCATAAGCTGTCCGATATGTAGTTTTCATCCATCGACAAGCACATGGGGTCAGTGGGACACGCAAGCTCCCCACCACGGCAAGGTGGAGACACATCGAGGGAGATGTTCTAGTTTCATTAGCCTCTTTCAGGCAATCGTTGTTAGTTACTCTGGCAGTCCAAGGAATTCGCAACATTCGTCTTAAACACCACATCTCTGTTGCTTCTAAGTTCTTCCAAATTTGTTCATTTACATTCCAAGATTCGCTGCTATATGGTTCCATATAGCATTTTAGCACTCTCTTCTTACAATCATTGGTAGTGAGTTATTGCATAAGATACTCTTCATTTTCTGAAATGCGGCTTTTGCCTGCCCTATTCTGCTCTTAATCTCTGTTGTACATCTTCCATCTGATGTTATAAGTGCCCCTAGGTATTTAAAATTATCCACTTGGTTGAGAATGTCTCCCCTTCTATTTCTATGTCCCATTTTGGTGTCCCCGTTTTCTTTGATATCACCATTGTTACTGTTTTCTTGATATTCAAGGAGAGTCCTTTCTGTGCACTCTCTGATACCACAATGTCCAATAATTGTTGTAGGTCTGTTGCATTATCCGCCACCAATACTGTGTCATCTGCATAGCGTATATTGTTTACATTATATCCTCTGATTATTACTTCGCTTTTAGGGAGAAGAGATCTGGTGACACGACACACCCCTGTCGTACTCCTAGGTTTATCTGTTCGTAACTACCCTCTTTATTTCCCATATTAATTGCTGCTTCTTGGTTCTTGGAAGTGTGGCTAAAATATATTTATCATGGCTGAAATATATAAACCCTGGTTGAAATATATGAACCTTAATATCGTTTACATAAACTATACCTAGAACTGAAAACACTAAAATTGTTAACTCAAACTATGCATATAAATTGCATCACTAACAGAGTCATCTAGTCCGCTTGAGTTGCTACCTTGGGGTTGAAACATTCCAAACATCTAGTCCGCTTGAGTTGATACCTTGGGGTTGAAACATTCCAAACATCTAGTCCGCTTGAGTTGATACCTGGGGTTGAAACATTCCAAACATCTAGTCCGCTTGAGTTGATACCTTGGGGTTGAAACATTCCAAACATCTAGTCCGCTTGAGTTGATACCTTGGGGTTGAAACATTCCAAACATCTAGTCCGCTTGAGTTGCTACCTTGGGGTTGAAACATTCCAAACATCTAGTCCGCTTGAGTTGATACCTTGGGTTGAAACATTCCAAACATCTAGTCCGCTTGAGTTGATACCTTGGGGTTGAAACATTCCAAACATCTAGTCCGCTTGAGTTGATACCTTGGGGTTGAAACATTCCAAACATCTAGTCCGCTTGATTTGCTACATTGTTGTTGAAACATTCCGTACACTCATGCTTCGTTCACTTCTCGCCGTGTCCAGACAAACCGTACACATATTTCCCTCAGGTTTTCCTCGTTTTGAGATTTGAGACCCTCTGGCGGCCCCTCCTCCCCTTCACTCTCTCTCTCTCTCTCTCTCTCTCTCTCTCTCTCTCTCTCTCTCTCTCTCTCTCTCTCTCTCTCTCTCTCTCTCTCTCTCTCTCTCTCTCTCTCTCTAAGAGATTTTAAAAATGTTCATCACTGAGCAACTGCTATCGCAAGGTGGCGCCATAAATGTATACAATTGGCGGGTTTAGTAGCCTCCGCAATTTTGTAAAACTGTATAAGCTGATTATTTGCCTGTGGTGACAGCTGTATAAGTGCGTTCAATAACCGCAACATCACTTTCAGCTTGATATCACAACCGCTTCTATTCACCAGGAGTCACGAGAAGGCAGACCACATCAATGCAAGCGGTAAACAGCATTAAAAGATTAGGTCAAGTCAGACAAAAACGGCGAAATATGTCTGAGGATGGATATTGACTGTGGCAACAGGCGGCCGTGAGCCGTGCATCATTTGACAATCATTAACCAAGACATTCGCCAGTGTCTGACCGTGGCTCTTGGGCAGCACAGAATGGTAACACTGTAACGCTTCATGCATGTCGGACGAGGCACTGAGACGGGTTGGGCTTAGGGTTGGCTAATTGCGTCATGTAGAACACTGTAGCCCCAGAATACAGCCAACCATGCACAAGTCTGAAGATATGGGAACAAGAACAACAGCCAACGAAGGGGAAGTGTGGGTCTTGTCCCTGGAGACAACTAAGGGGAAGTGTGGCTCTTGTCCCTGGAGACAACTAAAGGGAAGTGTGGCTCTTGTCCCTGGAGACAACTAAGGGGAAGTGTGGCTCTTGTCCCTGGAGACAACTAAGGGGAAGTGTGGCTCTTGTCCCTGGAACCAACTAAGGGGAAGTGTGGCTCTTGTCCCTGGAACCAACTAAGGGGAAGTGTGGCTCTTGTCCCTGGAGGACAACTAAGGGGAAGTGTGGCTCTTGTCCCTGGGACCAACTAAGGGGAAGTGTGGCTCTTGTCCCTGGAACCAACTAAGGGAAGTGTGGCTCTTGTCCCTGGAACCAACTAAGGGGAAGTGTGGCTCTTGTCCCTGGAGACAACTAAGGGGAAGTGTGGCTCTTGTCCCTGGAACCAACTAAAGGGAAGTGTGGCTCTTGTCCCTGGAACCAACTAAGGGGAAGTGTGGCTCTTGTCCCTGGAGACAACTAAAGGGAAGTGTGGCTCTTGTCCCTGGAGACAACTAAGGGGAAGTGTGGCTCTTGTCCCTGGGACCAACTAAGGGGAAGTGTGGCTCTTGTCCCTGGAGACAACTAAGGGGAAGTGTGGCTCTTGTCCCTGGAGACAACTAAGGGGAAGTGTGGCTCTTGTCCCTGGAGACAACTAAAGGGAAGTGTGGCTCTTGTCCCTGGGACCAACTAAGGGGAAGTGTGGCTCTTGTCCCTGGAGACAACTAAGGGGAAGTGTGGCTCTTGTCCCTGGAACCAACTAAGGGGAAGTGTGGCTCTTGTCCCTGGAACCAACTAAGGGGAAGTGTGGCTCTTGTCCCTGGAGACAACTAAGGGGAAGTGTGGCTCTTGTCCCTGGAACCAACTAAGGGGAAGTGTGGCTCTTGTCCCTGGAACCAACTAAGGGGAAGTGTGGCTCTTGTCCCTGGAACCACGTAAGGGGAAGTGTGGATCTTCTCCCTGGAACCAACTAAGGGGAAGTGTGGCTCTTGTCCCTGGGACCAACTAAGGGGAAGAGATGTGTATAAGGGACAGCCAACTAAGGGGAAGTGTGGCTCTTGTCCCTGGGACCAACTAAGGGGAAGTGTGGCTCTTGTCCCTGGAGACAACTAAGGGGAAGTGTGGCTCTTGTCCCTGGAGACAACTAAGGGGAAGTGTGGCTCTTGTCCCTGGAGACAACTAAAGGGAAGTATTGCTCTTGTCCCTGGGACCAAATAAGGGGAAGTGTGGCTCTTGTCACTGGAGACAACTAATGGGAAGTGTGGCTCTTGTCCCTGGAACCAACTAAGGGGAAGTGTGGCTCTTGTCCCTGGAACCAACTAAGGGGAAGTGTGGCTCTTGTCCCTGGAGACAACTAAGGGGAAGTGTGGCTCTTGTCCCTGGAACCAACTAAGGGGAAGTGTGGCTCTTGTCCCTGGAACCAACTAAGGGGAAGTGTGGATCTTCTCCCTGGAACCAACTAAGGGGAAGTGTGGCTCTTGTCCCTGGGACCAACTAAGGGGAAGTGTGGCTCTTGTCCCTGGGACCAACTAAGGGGAAGTGTGGCTCTTGTCCCTGGAACCAACTAAGGGGAAGTGTGGCTCTTGTCCCTGGAACCAACTAAGGGGAAGTGTGGCTCTTGTCCCTGGAGACAAACTAAGGGGAAGTGTGGCTCTTGTCCCTGGGACCAACTAAGGGGAAGTGTGGCTCTTGTCCCTGGAGACAACTAAGGGGAAGTGTGGCTCTTGTCCCTGGAGACAACTAAGGGGAAGTGTGGCTCTTGTCCCTGGAGACAACTAAAGGAAAGTGTGGCTCTTGTCCCTGGAGACAACTAAAGGGAAGTGTGGCTCTTGTCCCTGGGACCAACTAAGGGGAAGTGTGGCTCTTGTCCCTGGAGACAACTAAGGGGAAGTGTGGCTCTTGTCCCTGGAACCAACTAAGGGGAAGTGTGGCTCTTGTCCCTGGAACCAACTAAGGGGAAGTGTGGCTCTTGTCCCTGGAGACAACTAAGGGGAAGTGTGGCTCTTGTCCCTTTGACCAACTAAGGGGAAGTGTGGCTCTTGTCCCTGGAACCAACTAAGGGGAAGTGTGGCTCTTGTCCCTGGAACCAACTAAGGGGAAGTGTGGCTCTTGTCCCTGGAGACAACTAAAGGGAAGTGTGGCACTTGTCCCTGGAGACAACTAAGGGGAAGTGTAGCTCTTGTCCCTGGGACCAACTAAGGGGAAGTGTGGCTTTTGTCCCTGGAGACAACTAAGGGGAAGTGTGGCTCTTGTCCCTGGAGACAACTAAGGGGAAGTGTGGCTCTTGTCCCTGGAGACAACTAAAGGGAAGTGTGGCTCTTGTCCCTGGGATCAACTAAGGGGAAGTGTGGCTCTTGTCCCTGGAGACAACTAAGGGGAAGTGTGGCTCTTGTCCCTGGAACCAACTAAGGGGAAGTGTGGCTCTTGTCCCTGGAACCAACTAAGGGGAAGTGTAGCTCTTGTCCCTGGAACCAACTAAGGGGAAGTGTGGCTCTTGTCCCTGGAACCAACTAAGGGGAAGTGTGGCTCTTGTCCCTGGAACCAACTAAGGGGAAGTGTGGCTCTTGTCCCTGGAACCAAGTAAGGGGAAGTGTGGATCTTCTCCCTGGAACCAACTAAGGGGAAGTGTGGCTCTTGTCCCTGGGACCAACTAAGGGGAAGTGTGGCTCTTGTCCCTGGGACCAACTAAGGGGAAGTGTGGCTCTTGTCCCTGGAACTAACTAAGGGGAAGTGTGGCTCTTGTCCCTGGAACCAACTAAGGGGAAGTGTGGCTCTTGTCCCTGGAGAAAACTAAGGGGAAGTGTGGCTCTTGTCCCTGGGACCAACTAAGGGGAAGTGTGGCTCTTGTCCCTGGAGACAACTAAGGGGAAGTGTGGCTCTTGTCCCTGGAGACAACGAAGGGGAAGTGTGGCTCTTGTCCCTGGAGACAACTAAAGGGAAGTGTTGCTCTTGTCCCTGGGACCAAATAAGGGGAAGTGTGGCTCTTGTCCCTGGAGACAACTAAGGGGAAGTGTGGCTCTTGTCCCTGGAACCAACTAAGGGGAAGTGTGGCTCTTGTCCCTGGAACCAACTAAAGGGAAGTGTGGCTCTTGTCCCTGGAGACAACTAAGGGGAAGTGTGGCTCTTGTCCCTGGAACCAACTAAGGGGAAGTGTGGCTCTTGTCCCTGGAACCAACTAAGGGTAAGTGTGGATCTTCTCCCTGGAACCAACTAAGGGGAAGTGTGGCTCTTGTCCCTGGGACCAACTAAGGGGAAGTGTGGCTCTTGTCCCTGGAACCAACTAAGGGGAAGTGTGGCTCTTGTCCCCGGAACCAATTAAGGGGAAGTGTGGCTCTTGTCCCTGGAGACAACTAAGGGGAAGTGTGGCTCTTGTCCCTGGGACCAACTAAGGGGAAGTGTGGCTCTTGTCCCTGGAGACAACTAAGGGGAAGTGTGGCTCTTGTCCCTGGAACCAACTAAGGGGAAGTGTGGCTCTTGTCCCTGGAACCAACTAAGGGGAAGTGTGGCTCTTGTCCCTGGAGACAACTAAGGGGAAGTGTGGCTCTTGTCCCTGGAACCAACTAAGGGGAAGTGTGGCTCTTGTCCCTGGAACCAACTAAGTTGGAGAAATGTGGTTTCTGAGGAAAATGCAAAGAATACCATGGACAGACAGAAAAACCAATGAACAAGTCCTTCAAGAAACAAATGAAGATCGTAAACTGATTAGAGTCATTAGACGTAGACAGTCTAAATTTTTTGGGCATGTTATGAGAAGAAATGAATTGGAGAACTTGGTGACGACTGGCAAGATCGAAGGGAAGAGACCAAGGGGAAGACCTAGAAGCAAATACCTGGATGACTTGGCCTTGTGGCATGGTAGAGACAGGAACACGGAGCTGATCTACGACTATGGTGATCGAGTGAGATGGCAGAACATGACCGCCCACGCTTGTTGGCATGGCACATGATGGATGGATGGACATTTTCAAGCTAACTGATGTTGACTATTCCCAAATATGTGCAAAATGAGGGGGATTTACCACGGACTTTGTCACAATCAGAAAGAAGCAGTCATCATTTTCTGGGCCACATTATGATAAGACAAAAACTGGAACGTGTTATGACAACCAGAAATATTTGTCGAAAGAGAGATAGAGGAAGACAGCGTGAGAAAATTCTTGACAGTCTTGTGTCATGGCACGGAAGGGAGTCGACACGGGAACTGATCCATGACGTCGGAGATGGCAATTTGTGGAGAGGCATGATCGCCCACGCCAGCTGGCAAGGCACTGGGTGATGATTATGATGATTACCAGATAATAATATGCCCTCGCCATCAGACAAACCCACTCCGACTTCTAAGGTACTTGCAATTTTCGTCACCTAGTCAAGGACGAGAAGTCAACATTCTAGTCCAACTGAGCGGTGTTGGGGATGAACCCGCTACCACGCCATCAGCACACCGCAAGTTTAAGAGCGAATGTTCTTATCCATTCTACCACACTGACCTCCATAAGATTAGTATTAGTGGGAAAATTGAAACGGGGCGGCAAAGAGCTTCTAAACAGAGGTGAAACAGTGCTGTCCTCAAGCTATACAGAGGTGAAACAGTGATGTCCTCAAGCTGTACAGAGATGAAACAGTGCTGCGTGGTCTCGAGGTATGGTGTCCGCCTCGAGTGCTGGAGGTTCCCGGTTGGAGCCCCGGTGAGGACCGGGATGTTTTCACGTGGACTTCTAGTAATAAAATTTTCCCTGTTCTCTGGGTCGTGAGATCGGACGCCCGTGTGTATTGTTGTGCACGTAAAAAATCCCTTGGCAGTTGGAAATCGAAAAGAGTAGCCTAACGGCGCTGCCCGGGCAAAATTTCGAGGTAAAAATCTACCCAAAGTATGTAAGGATCCTCGCCGGTGCTACGGAGTTCGTGCACTGAGCTGAGTTTCTCCAAACTCAGGTTTGAGTTAGGAGAAGAACGGAGCACTTATGGGTTACACCCGTGTGCCGTGATGTTGATCCGTCGACTAAACTAAAACTAAACTAACTATGGGTTCATCAAACTACCACTGTGTTAATGTGCTGTCCAGATATTCACACACACAAAAAACAGTCCTCGGTTATCATCAGCTGAAACTATGATTTAATGGTTTGGTAGTATGATGATATGTGAACTGGTTTAAAAGATCAATGACCTTCATATATATTAGATACTGTGTGAAATGGTGGTCGTGTGAAATGATGTAAAACAATAACATGACTTGACATCAGCATATAGCTAGGACAACATGGACGTGACTTCTAACGTGACTTCTAACGTGACTTGACATCAGCATATAGCTAGGACAACATTACGTGACTTCTAACGTGACTTGACATCAGCATATAGCTAGGACAACATCACGTGACTTCTAACATGACTTGACATCAGCATATAGCTAGGACAACATGACGTGACTTCTAACATGACTTGACATCAGCATATAGCTAGGACAACATGACGTGACTTCTAACATGACTTGACATCCAGCATATAGCTAGGACAACATCACGTGACTTCTAACATGACTTGACATCAGCATATAGCTAGGACAACATGACGTGACTTCTAACATGACTTGACATCAGCATATAGCTAGGACAACATGACGTGACTTCTAACATGACTTGACATCAGCATATAGCTAGGACAACATGACGTGACTTCTAACATGACTTGACATCAGCATATAGCTAGGACAACATGACGTGACTTCTAACATGACTTGACATCAGCATATAGCTAGGACAACATCACGTGACTTCTAACGTGACTTGACATCAGCATATAGCTAGGACAACATGACGTGACTTCTAACGTGACTTGACATCAGCATATAGCTAGGACAACATGACGTGACTTCTAACATGGACTTGACATCAGCATATAGCTAGGACAACATGACGTGACTTCTAACATGACTTGACATCAGCATATAGCTAGGACAACATGACGTGACTTTCTAACATGACTTGACATCAGCATATAGCTAGGACAACATGACGTGACTTCTAACGTGACTTGACATCAGCATATAGCTAGGACAACATGACGTGACTTCTAACATGACTTGACATCAGCATATAGCTAGGACAACATGACGTGACTTCTAACATGACTTGACATCAGCATATAGCTAGGACAACATGACGTGACTTCTAACATGACTTGACATCAGCATATAGCTAGGACAACATGACGTGACTTCTAACATGACTTGACATCAGCATATAGCTAGGACAACATCACGTGACTTCTAACATGACTTGACATCAGCATATAGCTAGGACAACATGACGTGACTTCTAACATGACTTGACATCAGCATATAGCTAGGACAACATTACGTGACTTCTAACGTGACTTGACATCAGCATATAGCTAGGACAACATGACGTGACTTCTAACGTGACTTGACATCAGCATATAGCTAGGACAACATGACGTGACTTCTAACGTGACTTGACATCAGCATATAGCTAGGACAACATCACGTGACTTCTAACATGACTTGTATAACAGGAAGGACAGGCCTCGGCGTGGGAGTCGGGCGTTGTGTTCTTCGCGAATGGGAGATTGTCCTCACCGGTTCACTCCTGGTTTGTAATCAGCAGGAGACAGTAACCTGGCACCCTGTCTGAGAGATAGTCATAGACGAATAATGTGTAGTGTTTAGGATCTACACATATGCAATCTAGTTAGTTAGTTAGTCGCGGTTCCAACTTCACGGCAACGGGTTGTCCCCATATTGCTCTGTTCCTGTTGCCAGTGAATATCACACAAAATGCTCCTCAATGCCAAATGTGAACAATGGAACAGCCAGGAGTATCGGCAAGCTAAAAGCCCGCCACAGGTACACTGTGTATAATTCCGCCGCCAGAATGCCAACACAAAAGTCCTCCATGAAAAATACAGTTCATCGTCGATGGAAACGGCAGTCATCAGAAAAACTTCATTGACCCGGGTTGTATCCAAAATGACTCGGTCGGTCTCTTCCCACAGGGATCTGTACATACACCAGTATACACATACACAAGTATGTGGCAGTAACACAGGCTTTCATATGGCTAGAAACACAGCATTATACCAACGTGTGTGTACTAAGTGATTCAATGAGCATGATTCGGAAGGTCGAAGCTGGATCTGTACGTAGACAGTGGGACTGAGTCGCTGCGGAAGTCTGTTGTCCGTAAAGGTCACCTTCATCTTCGTCTCGGGACATGCGGAAGTCGAGGGAAATGAACGAGCTGATAAACTGGCTGGCTCTGCACCCCCTGTAGATGGCCAGCCCATGGATCGTGCCGATGTTATTAACGTCCTTAAAGATATGGCGAAAACAGAGGACTTTGACGTCAATGATTCCACATCGCTGTCCAGGATGAAAGACTTGGGAGTAAAAATTGGCACGGCCAGACACGAGAGGTACATCGGGAAAACGAGGGGCCTCGTCAACCAACACAGAACTAGCACTATTAGCCACCGGACGCTGATGCATATGCTGGTGGGGGGGGGGGGGGGGGGGGGAATCTGAGCACCTATGGACCTGTCCGGATTGCAATGAAGATACCCCAACTGATAACTGATAACTGATAATTGATAACTGATACATACACAAACATAGTGATCATGTCTGGCAGTGGTTCTCATCCAGGTTCACTGCTTTTACTCTTCTTGCTCACTCTACCCTCTCTCCTCCTCCCTGCCTCCCTCTCTCTCCCTTCCTCGCTCTCTCTCTTCATCTCTCTCTGTCTCTACTTCTCTCTCCATCTCTCGCACTATTTCGACTGGGAAGGACATTTCCGTAGTCGAACAGGTCCGGTCCTTATTGGCCCTGTCATGACCAATAGAGAGTCCGACAGCCCACGTCCCCCATGCGGACACACTGTAGAGCACAACTATTACTTCACCCACACTGGACGTCTTCATCAAGCCCACACAAGATATCGTGCAGCTACTTCCTCACCACAGCTGGTTTAGTGGATTCAGTGTTATAATAGTGTCAATATGTTGTTGTTGTTGTTTGTCCATCAAGAATGATAATGACCATTCATTTCATCCAGTGGGGTTAAAGGTATGGAGCCGTGAGTTCTAAGATCTTTGGTAATTCCTATTTTGGCTCGAAATGTTCTTTGACAATGTCGACGAAGAACGCTTGACGTTCCTGGGGGAGGATCTCCTGCAGTGGGTTTTCTGTCCAGCCTGTTCTTCACAGCTCATGCAGTCTTGGTTGCTTCACAGGTGACTGCACCCAGAGTGTCATTATAAGAGCTCGATGACATGTCTCACTGTTCAATCATTAGTTTATATAACTGTTCAGTCATTTCAGTTTATGTCTAACTGTTCAATCATCTCAGTTTATGTATAACTGTTCAATCATCTCAGTTTATATATAACTGTTCAATCATATCAGTTAAACCAACTGTTCAATCATTAGTTTATATCTAACTGTTCAGTCATTTCAGTTTATGTCTAACTTTCAATCATCTCAGTTTATGTATAACTGTTCAATCATCTCAGTTTATATATAACTGTTCAATCATCTCAGTTTATGACTAACTGTTCAATCATCTCAGTTAACTAACTGTTCAATCATTAGTTTATATCTAACTGTTCAGTCATTTCAGTTTATGTCTAACTGTTCAATCATCTCAGTTTATGTATAACTGTTCAATCATCTCAGTTTATATATAAACTGTTCAATCATCTCAGTTTATGACTAACTGTTCAATCATCTCAGTTAACTAACTGTTCAATCATTAGTTTATATCTAACTGTTCGGTCATTTTCAGTTTATGTCTAACTGTTCAATCATCTCAGTTTATGTATAACTGTTCAATCATCTCAGTTTATATATAACTGTTCAATCATCTCAGTTTATGACTAACTGTTCAATCATCTCAGTTAAATAACTGTTCAATCATCTTAGTGTATGACTCACTTTCAGGCATCTCAGATGTACGCAACCAAACACGGATCGTGATCTCTCCCACCAACCACTCGAGGACGGCTCGTGTTCAATGAGACATCCTTCTCCATGCCGGGAACCGGAACTGCCAATATTGGTACATTCATGTCACTTGTTTCGGTTCATTGCCTGACCTTGTTTTGTCAGGTGTTGTTTGCAATATATCTCGCTTCACAGACCTCATGTCCTGGCGTTTCATTTCTTGTTCTCTCTACATTCTTTTTCTGTTGCAGAGTTATTCTCCCCATGTTAAAATCTAAAGATAGAAGTCCTATGTTCTCCCCATGTCAAACTCTAGACTCTAAAAGTTCTATGTTCTCCCCATGTCAAACTCTAGACTAAAGTTTCTATGTTTCTCCCC